>JAGVVM010010648.1:0-23875 GCA_019149425.1 Psidium friedrichsthalianum
AATGGGTCAAAAAACAAAACAAATCTCGACAATGTACACTAAATTAATCATTTAATTTCATCAATTAAGGATGGAGGGGTAAAATCTTATGTAGGGTTGGAGACTACGGAATTCTATCTCCCTGCTGGTAGACTTATCCAAGTCAATATATGTTTTGCAATCCCTCTAGCTCATGCTACGTGGGAGGTGAATTCATAGTTAAAACCAATAGGGCAGAAATGTAAAAGGACCAAAAAGGTCATCAGATTACAGGAAATAATCTAGACAACACAAAATCGAGAAAAGACATAAGAAAAAAAAAAGATACCGAATTATTCAAACGATCAAAAAAAATTAAAAAAAATGACATAATGGGACAGAAATGTATCAAAAGAAAAAGAAAGGAATGACATTAGGGGACGAAATTCACAAAAAAGTAAGGGGCATCAAGAAGTCATAACTATGAATAGAAATTGGAAAGAGAAACATAAAAGCCATTAAGTTTAAAGGGAATGATTTCATTGAAGATTTGATAGATAATCAACCGTTGAGTATTGTACGATTAACGCGAAGAATGAAGTAACAACTTTGGCAGGTGAATAAGTTCAAAAGGCACATTAGAACTACATGATCCTCCTCATATTGGTAATGCTCCCTTTGTTTCGCAAAAAAAATATGACATTCCTAAAAAATATTTTTCAAGAAGTTATTTTTTAGGAAAATGACGATAATTTTTCGGTATGTGGCAGAAACCTTAAAATGAACTGGATATTGCCCACCATTCAGTAAGAAAAATTAATTTCCCGTATATGTTTTTTGATTTTTTTTATTTTCCTAAATAATATGTATTTTAATTACTTCCTTTTATCAATTTCCCCATTCGGTAAATTGTGAATGATTTGTTGTTTTTTCCCGCAAAACATAACATTTTCTTTTCTTTTCTTTTCTTTTTTTGTTGGCAAATGATAATCGTAGAAGGAATCAGCCATTTCTTTCTCGTTCAATTTTCACACTCATTGCTTGGGGTGTCAAAAATATTCTAACTAATTCGACGAGAGCTGAAAATTCGGTTCTTTTCTGTAGTAAATGAATTCGAGGAAATCGATAAGTCTCGTTCGATTTTGGTTTTTTTCCGCGCCCTCCCTCTCAAGCACCTCTCTCTCTCTCTCTCTCTCTCACACTCTTATCCGCATGTTTGTCTGCCTGTATACGGAAAAACCTTTTTGTGCGGAGAGTGTACGATAGATGCTGCTTTTGTCGGACTGCTGCGTCGCCGCTCATTTTCAACTGCCCGTTCCCAGTTTTTTTTTTTTCTGCTTTGTCTTTTTTGCCTGCGTTCATCTTTCACGGAATTGTCCTGCCTTCATTTCGAAGCCTTATACCTGGATTTAAGTACGAAATTGCCATTCCATGCTTCCCTATAAAGGGTCGAAAAAACAGAGAGGAGGAGAGGGCACTCGTTGTCTTCTGAGTCGGAAGGCGTTTCGGCCAGGTCCTGAACCAAGGATAGCCTCTTCATCAATGTCTTGTACCTCAACAATTCCTCAACTTCAACTCTCCCTCCTTGCAATCAATCCCCCTCAACATCGCGATTTCGATGCTCGACTGGATGCGCGGCTCGTCCTCCCGTAACCTCCTCAAATCCCTAATTGCCAGATTCATGCTCCCAACGTACCCGACTAGGCCCGGAGAGCATCCACGTCCTGGACGAACTTGCGAGCCAGAAGGCCTTCTGGTACTGGCTGACGCTCGACTCGAAGCTCTTGAGGCGGCAATGGAGGGGTAGAGTTTTGGGCAGGAGGGAGGATGTCTCTGGCTCGTGGCCGTCGCAGCGGGGTTTTTGGTGGTGGTCGAGGTCTGAGGGGGGAAGGAGCAGCGGTTCCATGGAGGTTGCAGGGAGAGCCAGAGAGAAGAAAAGAGAGTTTTCCAATTTATTGTTATTGATTAGATTTATTAATATATTTAACAAGACTCTAATTGGCCATCCCCCTCGTGTTTTTCCTATTGAATCAACTAAGTAATTCCGCTTGATGGAATTTTTTTTGCTTAATTAAATAATTTAAATCAATTCTATTTATGTTGTTGAATAAGCTTAATCTTAGCAAATGCGAATATGCAAAAATTAATTGGATTATTGAACATATGCCCTTGCTCTATAATTTTAATTCTCGGCACATCTAGCGTACTCCTTAAGTGATTAATTAAAAATAAAATGAGTTTATACATTTCTCAGGGCACCGACTCTTATCGTAAGCCCGTAATTTTGCTCCACTTGTAAAGTAAATAGTACGTGGGTCCACATCTTTTTTTTTTTTCTTGTTGAAACAACATAATAACCTTTTAAAAGGAACAACATATATATATATATATATATATATATATATATATATATATATATGTGTGTGTGTGTGTGTTATACAATCATCTATTTCGAAGATTACGTTTATAGAAAACGGAACCAACGAATCATTCACGCTGCATGACATGTTATTCGAACCATCACAAGAAAAACATAAGACGTGAAAGGAAGCTTAAGAAATCGAATTTTAGTAAATTACATTAAAACCAATTTGATATAAAAATGATAAATGAAAGTGTGTCCTTTGCGAGATAGAGAAGCAATCTTTGCTTTCTTCTTGCGTTGAAGAAAATTTGATATAAAAATGACAAGTGATAATTATCTTTGTTTATATAATTATGTACGTAGGTCATGCAAGCAATCTTTGCCTTCTCATTTTTCCAGAGGGGACGGTGAATTTTTTTTTTTATAGTCAGAAAATTTCAATGCAATTTCATGAATGGTTTAAATAAGTTTCTAGTGAGTTGACATTTCACGCATTGGACACGGGAATGTAAACCCCACGTTCGGGATCAAGGAGGATTTCTCGGTCTCGCTAATTGTCGTTATTAATGTTTGACCAGACATTTGATTTTGAATTAGTCTCCACCATATATGGAAGTCTCCTCATGCTACATACGCTGAGTAATTATCGAAGACAAAATGGTCTATGCTTCCCCAAAAAAAAAAAACTGCTTAAAAACACGAACACGCTCGTCACTCACTCGAGCATGTTGGATTTATTTTGGCACATAAAAACGAGGAATCTCCAAACAAATAATTCCAAATTAAAGAGAACTAATTTTGGGACTCAAGTTAAAGTCGGTGGTTTTTCATTTCAACTCGCTACACTAGCAAGAACAAGATAATGTTTCAAAAGGAGGCAAAGATCCGGTGACTCACTACACTTAAAAGAGTAAGACACGGAAGCAGATACCTGTTCGAACATTCATGTGGAATGATGATGGTTTTTGCCATTTCTTTTGTCGCACATTGCGTCTTTAATTACTCTTCAATTTATGGATAGGGGAGGGGGTTGTCTGAGGAAAGATGATGAAATAGGCTGGCAAAATTCAATGAAGCCGCAGAAAAAAGAATAAGAATTTGCAGCATCGAATGATTAGCAATGTAATTAAGTGGTTGAAACGGCCCGCCCCGTCGTAGCCTCATTCTTCACAGAACATTACGGTAAACAGCAACATCGCAATTGCTAATGCATTTCGTCATTCGGCCTTTTCTGCACCAAATCACATTGTGCTGCATGGACCGACTTAAGCGATCAGAGCGAGAGGGCTTCAAATTGAAACAAGTAGTACTCTTTCGACTATTATGAAATTGGTACTTTTCATGTTCGTATCCGGCGGTCTCCAGCTCCAGCCAGCTTTTTCTTCCTTTTTTTTTTTTATGACCGAGGTTCCGCGCGGCCGGCGAGCTTGCGCTCGAACCGAGCTTTTTCTTCCTTTTATCCCTGTTGGCACCTAATTTTGGCATTCCTTTCTTATTTTTCTCTATAAAATAAAATATGCATAAATTAGTTATATAGGTATAATTTCTTGTTTATTACAAAATAAAAAATAAAAAAAAGAAGAAAAAAAAGCAAGAAAACTGATTGGATGGAAATCGAAAATTTATATATATAAAAGAAAAATATTATAATGACAATAAAGTAATATTATTAATAAAAAGAAATGAATAAAAAAGGAGATAAAAGAAAAAGGGAGAGGATTGGGCTGTCGGGCTTGGCAAATGCCAAGCCCGTGCCCTCTCTCTCCCGCGGGCAGAGTGGGCCCGCTGCACGCAGGCCCACGCGCCCTTTTCTTTTTCTTCCTAGGCCCGCGCGTCCCAGGTCCATCCTCCCTTCTTTTCCCTTTTCCCTGGCCCACTCTTCTTTTCTTCCTTTTTTCTTTGGCCCGGACGTCCAGGCCCACTCTCCTCTCCTTTTATTTCTCCCTGGGCCTGCGAAGGATCCTTCTTTTTCCCAGATCAGCCCCTCTTCTTTCCTTTCTTCTGCTCTCAGGGGCCACCTGGACTCCAAAAGAAAGGTTGCCCCCGTGAGAAAACTTGGGAAAGAGTTTTCGAAGTACAAGAGGGATGGGACGTGAATAGTAAAAAAGGACGAGGATTAGATAGAGTTTAATGGAGAAGAGACAAGAGGAGTGGAGGTGGAGGAGGGAGAGGAGCAGCCGGGGGGCAAAAAGGGGATTCGGATCCCCTGAAACTATGGCAGGGGTGGCATAGTTTTAATCTCGGCCGTCCATTCTCATCGGACGACCGAGGATGCGCCACGTCATCCGGAGGAAGCTACCCAAAATTTGCGCGTGTTACCCTTATACTATAGCGTTTTTTGAAAAAAAAAAATTTCAGATCTCTGGTATTTCTCTCTCTCTCTCTCCCCTCAAAATTCTCTCTCCTCTCTCACGTTTTTCTCTCTCTCCTCGATGCCTCTCTCTCTCCCCTTCGCCCCGACGCCCCTCTCTCGGCGTCCGACCAAATTTCCCCAACGACCAAGCTCCGACCTCCCCCGACGCCGCCGACCAAGCTCCGACCTCCCCCGATGCCACCGACCTAGCTCCGACCTCCCAGATTTCTCCCCGACGAACGCCTCCACCAAGCGGGCTCTGCTCTGCCTTGCTCTGCTCTGCTCTGCCCTTTCCCCCTTCCGACGCCGTCGCGGGCTCCCAGATTTCTCCCCGACGAACGCCTCCACCGAGCAAGCTCCGACCTTCCCCCAACCACACCGACGCCCACGATAATTTCAGTCGCGACCTCCCCCGACGCCGTCGACCAGAGTCCAGAGCTGAGAACCCTAGGTTTCTTCTTTCTTGAATCCCTCTTGACCTCCCTTCCTCTTCACCTTTTATGTTTTATCCATTCCCTCCCTCTCTCACTCTCTCTGCAACTTCAAAGCTAAAACTCCATGGAAGTGAGCTTCACCGCGAAGCCACAGACGCTGGTCCTCACGCTATGCGCTTCCCCATCCCACTGCCTCTCTCCCTCGAAGCTCAGCTTAGTCAGGGCGCGGTTTCTCGGAGCTCCCATAATCTACGGCCTCCCGGTTCCCTCCGCTCGAGGAAAAGATGCCCGAGGCTGTTGCAATTCCGCTCCCATCCACTCATCGTCAGAGCTTCCGGGACTTCGGACGCGGTGGTTGTCGTGATCGCCGTCCTCACCGTCTCTGCCATTTCTTTCTTCCTCTTAAATCACTACGCCAGGAAAAAGAGCGACAAGCGGGTCAGTGTTCTGCATCTTTGTACATTGTTCTTGAGTTTTCTAGTAATTCTGCTGCGATCGCCGGCAAGACGTGTTTATTCTGATTTACACGGTAGATTCTCAAGGACGACGGTAGATTTTGAAATGAGGCGGTTGATTTAATTGTGATCCTCTGAATTGATTGGCGTAGTGTCGCACTTAATATGATGGCTTTCCCATGGAAGTTGCATTCTACTGAAGAATGTGGAGAATCGTCATCATGAAGTAGTTTGGAGGTTTTTTAAATGTCTGAGAATGTGCTAAATTGGATAGACTGATAGCCTACTAAGTGATACTGATACCAGATTAGACAGTATATCAATCTCGTAAATCAGTTTTAAAATACCTACCAGTGCACCTAGTATTTCAGACACTTTGGCCTGTTCCTTGGATTATAGGTGATTATGCTTTCTCTTTGATTTGTAAATATCGTGCGCGCTAAAGCAAATGAGACATATAAGCTCACTTGATTTTCTCATCGGGCATCGTTTTATGGGTTCATTCATACACATTTAGTCGCATTATCATGTTATGACTGTGACTTGATTAGTACAGGTGGGCTGCGCGTATGTATTTTTTTTATTTTATGTTATTGGTTCTTCACATTTTACTTCACTTTTCCTAGGTAAACATTCAACTAACCCTTCTTTAGTCATGTCGCGACCTAAAAAAAAAGAGTTTCCTCAGGCTAATGGATTATTAGGTTTATCAAATGACTAACCTAATACAGACTCTCCCAAGCCCTACCAATTCGCAACTTTGATTTTATATTGATGGTCAGATAGTTTGGAGTCGCCACTAATCATTCTTGGTAGGTTGATTAGAAACCTAAGTAAGATATCGGGAGAAATACCTTACTTCTACGAACCAGAGATCAAGGGATTCAGGGACTTGATTACACTAGTTAATTAAAACTAATGCCCTTTCGGTACCTTGAATTTCATGGAATATCCTAAGTCGGCAACCCAGGCTTGGTTTACTTTAATGTTCAAGTGAGACCTTTTTTATTTTTACTTTTTTTTAGATGAGGTGTATGAATGATATGAATGCAACGAAAGTGTATCAATGAAGATGCAATGCAAGATAATAAGCAACATGCAGATAATTATGCACCTAATTAGACTAAACATGCAAAAGACATGGCAAATAAAATGGACATGCAAGTATATGATACGATAAAATACGAGATATGCTTCATGTATGAACATGCAAATGGGATACGCAAAATATGCGACGTGCAAAGTTTCAATGACATGGTAATAGCGCGGCATAGCATAATGGCAATCAAATCATGGCATGACGAACAATGACATGCGAAGTATTAGCATGCGTCATGACAAAGTATGAAATATGCAATAAAGAGGCACAACCATTTATGTGAAAAAATTAATGCACGCATATATGTATAAAAAAAATGGGAGGTATGATGGGTGATACTCGAAAATTGTGTCACATGGATGTTGACACTTGATTTTTGGCCAATTTTATTTTTAGAAAATTTTAGAAAATCCATAAAAATTCAGAAAATAGAAAAATCAGCTTTGGGGACCTTGGCCTAGCCCAGGGACCCAATTTTGAGCAAAAAATAATTTTTCATATTTTCGGTATTTTTGCATTTTATTTTCGAAAATTCATAAAAAATCAAGAAAAAATGAGAAAATTACAAAATCAACTTTGGAAGCCCTAACCTAGCCTAAGGAACCAATTTTGAACAAAAAATAATTTTCCTTATTTTTTGCATTTTTTAATATTTTTCAGAAAATGCAAAAATACAAAAAAATCAATAAACAATAGCATTCGTGGCCACAAAAATACGAAAAAATAGTCCACATTTTTCTCTCTTAATTTTCTCTTCACTTTGGCCAAATAAATTTTGAAAAAATTAATCTGGAAATGGGGTTTGCTTTGTAAATCACATTTCTCAAAATTAATGGAAAAAAAATTCTAGAAATTCCATTTTAATTCTGTAATTTTTTATTTTTGCATTTTTAGAGTCGTGTCATCCTCCTCTGTTTTTCAAAATTAAAAATTCAGTCCAAAAGTCCACTGAATTGCTCAATTTCGTGCAAAAGGACCAAAATGCAATTTTCAAATTTTCAATTTTAGTCCCTAAAAGTGCTTAAAATGCAATTAAAATTGTTCTAGGGCCTAAATTAAAAATCAAAGCCCGTCACCCCCTAGCTTTTGGCCTCCTGAATCAATTGGTCACACCAATTTAGGCAAAAAGGCCATTTACAGCTTGAATTTCACCAAATGGGTCCTCGGGTCAAAACTTAGAAATTGGGGTTTTTGTGGGAATTGTTCAAAAAATTTCAGAAATAAAATCATTTCCCGATAGAAAAATTCCATCTTGAGCTCAATTCTGGCATCAATTTTGAAAAATTCGCACGGAATTGGGGTTTAATTTTGAATTTAGTCGAATCAAGTCAACCCGGGTCGAGTTGACCCGACCCAGAATGACCCATTAACCCGCGAATCCAGTCTGGCCCTGGTTCCCCCCCATTCTGGCCTCACGCACAATCCACAATCAGAGCCCATTATCATTCAAGGCTGCACTTTGGGTTTGAGCTTACATTGGGCTAGTAAACTGAGCTCCGTTTACGCGATTGGGTCAACGGGTCGGGCGAACCCGACCCTGATTGACCCATTTCAACCCGAGAATTCCCTGAACTATTCTGGGTTTTTACTCGCCGGCGATGGTTAGTTTTTTTCCGGCGCAACAAATCCCGTCGAGGTCTAAGGGATTTGGTGATTGCTGGTCAAGTATAAAAGAAGGGATTCGAGGTCAGTCTTGGGGGGTTACATACACATACGTGCGGAGGGAGATTGAGTAAGGGGAGAAAGGAGATTTCTTTGAAAATCGCTGCATCGCCGCCGTCGAAGAGGAAGAACCAAGAGCTTGAAAGGCTGATTCGCGGCGATTCAAGCCACGCCAAGTCTTGCCGTCACCACCTCCAGCTTCCTGAGAGCTCAAGCAACACTCGGAGCTCCATTGCTTGACATTTCGTCACCAAAAGAGGTAACCACCATTGTTGAGTTCGAAAGTCTGCGTTCATGGTGAATCTGTTTCCTGGCATTTTCCTTGCGCGATGATGTGTGCGTTCTCATCCTTGAGCTTCACTGACTTCATTTCTGCCCTGTCTTTGCTCTGTTACCGCATGAAACCTCCCGGCCGAGCTCTGAAATTCTTCGAAGTTGTCACGGTCTCCCCTCTCTCTTTTTTTTTTTTTTCATCGGACCCTGCAGATGTATACAAGCTTGCTTTGAGAGTTTCCCTGTGATTTAATTGCTGTGATGTGTTTGTGGTTCGACTATTGCCATGTTTTCGATTGAGTCTGTGCAAACTGAAATGTTTTCCTGTCGTAGAAAAAGAATAGCTTAAAAAAAAAATAAAAAAATAAAGATTCTTGATAAGTTGAATAGGCTTCTTAGACGAATGAATGGTGTGGTTTCGCTTCAATCTGACGTCATTTTCGCCGTGATCGGAGCCGAATTACTCCGCCGGGTTCATTCTGCCCCTGGCTCGTCGGAGAAGACGATGCCACTCATCCATTTACTTAGTCACGATGACGTGGCGGTGACCGTGGCAGTGTTACGTCAGTTAGTCACGGGTCAAATCTGACGTGGCAATGAAGTGTCATGCACGTCGATTGATCGTTACAACAGAAAAACAGCGTAACAAATTTTTAATCCATGGCTAATGTCGTGACACATGGCAAAATTTGATTTTCCTGAATAAAATTTCTAAGGAAACATTTCTTTAATCATTTAGAAAAAAACAATCGACTGTCGAAATTTGGGTCTGGAAAGTAGATCTTGGCCGTAGGTTTATAAGGAGGATGAGCGCTTAAGATACTGCCACGTGGGATATCCCATACCGTAGGATTAGATTAGGTCCGAAAATGATAAAAATAGAATAAAAATTCCTGAAATTTTCGAAAATTCAAAAAAATGCTTAACACTACGTCGTTTTGGACGGTTAGTAGTTCGGGCCAATGGGCTTCGGGCCGGGCTGTTTAGTGGTCCGGTCCATTTGACCCGATCCGTTAACAATTAATAAAAATCATGAAAAATAATAAAAAATCTCAAAAGTCAGAAAATCATAAAAAAAAAGGAAAAGTAATAAAAATCGAAACTGCTCGTTTAATTTAGGGTTTAGGTTGGGGCCTTCGGCCGGACTCTCGGACGGGCCGGTTCGACCCGACTCCGTCCGAAAATAAAAAATTAATTAATAAAGAAATTAAAATACATAATAAAGATATAAAATCCAAAATAATCTGTAAAATAATAAACAAAAATAAAAAAAAACTCTAAAAAGACGTATAATAAAATAGATGATATAATAATAATAAATAATAATATAATAAAATAATAATAATAATATAATAATAATAAAATTTTCAGAAAATGGTTAAAAAGTAATAAAATTCCCAAGAAACTAATAAATAATAATACAAAAATAATGAATAAAATAAAATAAAAATCCTAATAAATAAAAATATATATAATAAATAATCAATAATAATAAAACAATAATAGAATAAAATATACTAAAATAATAATGATATAAAAACATAAAAAAATAATAATAATAATAATAATAATATAAATCAATCATAAAAGTCATAAAATTCAAAAAAATAAAAATAAAAATAATAAAAAACTCTTAAATAGATTCGGAATTGTAGAAAAATTAATAAAAAATCATAAATTTTTAGAAACTTTGAAATTTTTATTAGAAAAATATGAAAATGTTTGGAAAAGGGAAAATGTAGATCATCAAAAATAAAAATTCCAGAAAAATACATAAAAAAAAAAATTCCAGAAAATACAGAAAAGGTTCTTAAAAATAGAAAAGCCTTTAGAAAGTCTTAGAAAATTCTAAAAATATCAAGAAAAATCCAGAAAAATCTCCAAAAATTGTAGAAATTAGGAGAAAGCCATATCCAAATAGTTTGACCTATTTTCACATTCTTGAATTCCCGAGCCTTCCAAAATGACCATTTTGCCCCTCTGGTCAATCTGACCCAAATCCTTCCAAATCACCTCTGAACCTAATTGACATGTTTTCTGGGCTTTCCTAAGACTTCCCTTTGCCTGTATTGATTGGTTTTGACATGATTTCTCTATGAATTGATTCCTTGATTGCGCATTTATTTCTATGATTGTGATTGATAAGATAGATACTCCCATTGCATGAACCCTTTAGACTTCAGAGCCTACCTTACCCGATCTCGCCTGCATGAACTCCTTAGAATAGGAAAATCACTCAACATAGGTACCGAAAGGGCGTCGATAGAAATATCGGCGTAACTAAGTCCCCGAATCCAAATCTCTGGTTTTCGCAGAATCGAACGATTTCTCCCAATCGCTCGATAGGGTTTCCGATCATACCCTCCAATAAATGATTGGTGGCGACTCCGATGACATGTACACTAATCACATGTCACCCGACCACACTAAGGTCGACATCGATTTAAAATCTTTCCTGACGCGATTTGGTATGGGCCTGGGAGGGCCCGAGCTAAGCCCAAATTTCAAAAATGGGCCTAGCAATCCATTAGCCCTCAAGGAAAAATCTCGGGAGGGTCGCGACAATGGATACATGTAAAACATGTAAATATGATTATGTAAGCATGAATATGCAAACATGGACATGCGAACATGCAATGCAACATGAGATATGTGAACATGCAAGGATGACATGGGATATGCAAGCATGCAAGGATAATGCAATGAGCAGATTTTTTTAGTATTTTTTTTTAGAATTTTTTTTAGAATTCTTTTAGGATATGCATTGGATAGTTTCTTATCTTATTTTTTATTCCAAATTCCAATGAGATAAGCTTTCTAAGAAGCTCATCTTTTCTAAAATTTCAATTAGACAGGGTTTCTAAGAAACCATATCTTACTAAAATTTTCAAATTTTTTGTGGAATTTCAAACAAGATAAGGTAATATCCAAAACAAACATGATAAAACCAACCAACGGATATCCAAAAAAATAACTTGATAATGACAAATCAATCCATGGATAATCCTCTTGAATTTTCTAAAAAAAATCCACTTCCTTAAACCCAAAAATTGATTTGAGAAGTTAGCGAATCGGATCTAAGTAGTTATAGATCGAATTGGCTAATTTCCCTTTTATTAATCCGAAAAAATCGTATCCGAATAGTTACGGATAGGACATGATCGGGTTTGGGTTTAGGTTTTTGATTCAAAAAAATTATGCCAAGTTCGGCCTCGAATGTTAAGCGTAAAAAAAGGTCAGATTTTTTATCCACAAAAAACTTCAACTTTTAGAGTCAAAGGTTTGATTTTTTTTGATTTTAATTGCAAGTTGATGTACATCCATCAAGGCATATGAACATATACGCATATTGCCAATCAAATAAGCATGAATTGCAACCAAAAGTTAGAGGAAATTACCTTGTTTTGCTCCAAAAATCTGCACACGCGCAGGCTGGATATTCACCCAAAAAACAGCACTGTTTGGCTTTGTTTTACAGCTTTTCGAAGTGATTCCTAGCACGTGCGCACTTGGGCAGAAGCAACTTCGAGAATCGATCTTCAAGCGGTGGCTTTTTGGGACTTAATGATCAACCAAACCAGAAGTTAGTTCCACAAAGAGCAAAACAAAATAAAAGTCCAACCAAACCCGTATAGAAGCTGAGGACTCCACTTCCGTTGACTGCTTCGTGCGGGAACTGAGTTGCACGCGGAATTTGGCTCCCAGCAAAAAAAAAAAAACAGAATTCTCCCTCTCACTCCTCAATTTTTCTGACGTGAAATCTATGAACTTTCCCCACGATTTTCTCAACGTGCTCTCTCACGATTTTCTTCTCAATGTGCTCTCTCACGATTTTCTTCTCAATGTGCTCTCTCACGATTTTCTTCTCAATGTGCTGTAAAAATCTGAACCCCCCTAACCCTAGAGCTAAGGTTGCTTATATAGAGTTAAGGCCAAGCCTAGTCCTAGTAGGAGTATGAGTTATTATGGGCCATTGGATTAAACTTAGCTAAGGTAGGATTAAATTAGGGCCATTAGATTAGAAATTCTGAATCTAAGAGTTTTAATTACTTAAAACTCTTAATTTTCAAAATATTGAAGAGTCCCAATGGGTTAAGACTCTTTGAATTTTCGACCCAATAAAGACGTCACCGTGGGCTAGCCAAATTTTCAAGTAAATTCGGGTCCGTCGCTCTTCAATTGAAGCCCAATTCCTCTGCCAGTCTAAATTGATGCAAATATAATGCATGAAACAAAATATGCAAATTACGAGGAAATGTGTTTTTTTTTTGTGAGAATAAATTCTCATTTTTTTTGCAATAATATATATAAAAAGAAAAATCAAAATTTAGGTGTCAACAAGTCATTTCATTGGGGGTCAGGTTACCGGCGAAAGATATATTGCTGATGAGAAATGTGGAAAGATTGAAGGTCTACCACAAGAAAAACTAGAAGAAAGATTTGTCCTAGAGGAAGAACAGCTGCTGAATTCTATAGAATCTACTTTAGCTAGTGAAGAAATTCCTGTAACAAGTTTGAAGTCTCCCCTATCCAAATTTTTTGCCTCTAATGGAAATGTAGTATCCTCCAGTGAAAGAAAATTTGAAGATTGCTCTCATTCAGCTGTGCTTCCTGAGTCAAAGGCACTGCAACCTCTTATTCTTGGTGGTGGGTTTATAGAATTGCAATCACAAGAAGATAAAATGGCTGAACATGGTGATGCAGAATCGCCTGAACTAGTGTTGGACTCATGGGTTGCTGCTCCTAGTCATGTTGGTGATATGCATGAAGCAGTGGATGGATGAGTATAAGATCATGGGTACTCCAGATGTTTACACTATTGCTATTAATAGTTGCAGCCAGACCGGTGATTGGGAATTTGCTCTTAGGTTTTGACAGTCCCTATGTAGGAAATCTAATTCCTCACCACGACAGTCATGAATGCGCTTTCTGTCAATTATCTTTGTGATGATTGGAAAGTAGGGCTTCTGAAGAATTTTGTATAATGTCTCAGGGAAAAAGCTGGGGAAGGCTTTAGAGCTATATGAGGATATGAAGTCTATCGGGATAAAGCCAACAATCTCAACAACGAATGCTTTAATCACTGCCTTATGTGAGTTTAAATTAGTTTATTTCTCTAATTTGATGGACCCATGTTCACTATTTGTGAAACTTTCACCTAGTATTTAAGTGATTGAGAGAAGAGGATCAGCTTAATTCTTTCTACCAGCTTGTCATGTTAGTAAAATGTGCACTATAGCAGTGTAAGGGAAAATATTCTAAATGTAGTTCCGACCGTAGAATAGAGCTCACATGCCATTATGTCTTTTTTATTCAAGAAAAGAAGAATACCGGTCCTACTCGATTTGTGTATTGTCGTGATCGGTCCTACTCTCCATTTGATTCGAGGGACTACTCTCCTTTTTTACGAGAGGTTGTATATTTATTGCCTTCTTGGAGGACACACTTTGTTTCTTCAGACAGGTTCCGACCACATGCATCGTCAAAACCCCTACTAAAATGACATTAGATCCATAAATCTTGTCAGGCAATACGTCTTTCCGAGTAATAAACCCATGAACAATGCACAATGAACCAGGGAGTCTTCCGAATTCACCAACTACGCACCGGCCACCCTCGTTACTTTGCTGTGCCGCACGAACTTACATAAGAATCCATCGATCATATTATTATAGTATTATTCATTTGGAAAGCTGTATGATTATTAACTTGTCGAGAAGAAAGATCAAACCTTTCAAGCCGCAGAATTCCTTAAATAACAATCGACAATCCAAAGGATTGATTCACAGCAGACATCTTCAAACAAATTCTCAGCATTTAGTTTAATATACAGAGGAAATATGAAACCCGGTAACCTGAGCCCCCGACAAGGACAGAGTTGGGCATCATTATTCTTAGGGGTGAGCAAAAACTGGACTTCGGTCTCTAATGGCATGTTGCGTTTTCTGCTTTCACTTGCCGCACCTCTTATATGTCATAGCTATTGCATTTTTGTGAGAATTTCTACATGAAGAAATTAGAGAAGTGCACATTAGATTTACAGCTAAGTTAAGCCACTGGCCAGCCACAAAGCCACCATTTGTCTCACAGAATCACTATTTTTCATGTGACGATGATACTTACTACAACTGGTTCATTGAGTTTCCATCCCCTCTTCGCGGAAAGGACCCTTCTTCAGATCTCTATTCTGCTTGATCTTATACAGGTAAAACACTAGCATCCCCCCACTGCACAAGAAAACGAATCAACAATCGGAAGAATAATAGCTGTATGAAACACTGCAGAAAGAAGCACCAAAATGGGAGAAACAAAATGGTTACTGTACATGTCTCCAAAACTTCAGTAAACACGAAGATACTACATATCTGGAACTAGAGTTGCGCATTTTCTACTAATCCAATTCTCATTTCGCTTGTGATGGGCATCGTTTTCTCATCCTTTAAAAAGTCAACTGCAGAAGAAACTCGCCAGTGAGCCGGTCCATGATTTTGTCAAGTGACTTCTCCATTGTCTCCATTTCTAGGGGGAAGGGGCAAATATTCCCCAGGCACAATTTCAATATCATAATCTATGTGTTGAGCAAAGCAACGTGGGAGTATCTTACTACTTACGGAGCTAGCAAGGAGAAAGTCTAAAGTCTAAAAACAGAAGACAATGAACCCAAAGATTACGTCTATTCCCTAGGAGTTGTCACATGGATCAAAATAGCTAAAGTCTGCCGATAGGATTCACAAGATAGCACATAATTTGTTTCTATTACCATAAATGAGATGATCACAGTACCAGATGTTTATGCAAACCAAGAAATGAAAATGGCATGCTAATATCGCCAAGAAGCCTCAAATATGGAAAAAGAAAAGACGTGCTAACCTGCCTGCCCGTTCAAGGCTAGAGAAGAAGATTTTCCGTTTGTAATATCTCAAACTCGATACGCTCAAAGCCAAAAGAGTACCTCCAAGGATGACACCGAATCTAACGGCAGAAATGCTCCCCGTTAGCATGAAAGAAAGGAAACCACCGATGGAAAGAAGCAAACCTGAAAAGCATCTAATAATTGTGAAGTGAAGAAGACTTAACTAATAAAATAGCTGACAAGGAAAGGAAGCACATAGGAGATTACTTTCACACGAGCCAAAGAAATTGATTTTAAAGTATGTGGATGAATGCTCAGACTATGCAACTCAATGGAAAGACCGCAAGAAACCTCTTGTAAAGCTACTCTTTAGAAAGTAATCACAAAAGGAGTTGGTCAGTCAATTCTCACACGAACAATCTTACCGTATGGTATTCCAAGGTAAAAGTCTTGGACTTTTGAGATATCCTCTAGATCCTCAATCGGAGTAGAAAACGTTTCTACGATCTCCTTCACAGGTTCAGGTGAATTCTCCGCAGCTGCGGACAGATATTCTTTACCTTCCTCGCTGAGTTCTTTCGCTACTACACTCAAATCATATCTGGCCTTTTCTGCTTGAATTTTCAACTTCTCTGCAGTTTGTTTCAGAATGATCACTGCTTTCTTAGAATATATTTCATATGCTTCCTGTGAGATGCTCTGCATCTTCAAAGCTTGCTCCTTGAAAGCCTCTAAAGTCTGCTCCCATGCTTCTTCTGATTCTTCAGCTTTCTTCTCAAGATCATCTTTTTCCTTTTCCGCATCGAGTTCCAAATGCTTCTAAAACGTCAAAAACAGACAGAACAAGAAAGTCCCGGTTTAATCAATCTTATACTAATTAAAGAAGACAAAGATAGTGACGAAGGATGAGTCTGTGGAAATCAAATTGACAAGATAATCCCAATACAACACAAATTGCCCAGAATTTTTCTCAATAGAATCCATTTTACAGCCAAATAAAAAATACAGAAGAATAAGGCCCAAAATGCATTATAAATCAAAGCCTTCAGCAACAACAAAAAAAGAATGAAATTGGTCTCTAATACCAACACCAATACCAGAGGACCATGCCTAATCAAAGCAAGGAAATCCAAAAGAATCCTAATTTACACGTGCAATTGCTCGACTGACTCCATCATCGAGAGAATAAACAGAATCGGTATCAACGACTCATGCCCCCAATCGCCTAAACGGAAAACACAACGAATCCCGCCTCGAGAGCTTACCGAATCCTCGTGAGAAGCTGCGAAGGCGATGACAGACGAACTCCTCCTATCAAGGGAAAGGAGACGGAAGTGGAGCCCCCTCGGAGTGACGCTTTCAGAAGCAACGGAGAACCTACGGGCGCAAAGGGGAGAGAGAGAGGCGTCGGGTTCGGGTTGGGGGACGCCGACAGGAGAATCTTGCTCGTCGTCGGGGGAGGTCGGACGTCGCTCGGCGTCGGGACGAAGGGGAGAGAGAGAGGCGTCGGGTTCGGGTTCGAGGACGCCGACAGGAGAATCTTGCTTGTCGTCGGGGAGGTCGGACGTCGCTCGGCGTCGGGACGAAGGGGAGGGAGAGAGGCGTCGGGTTCAGGTTGGGGACGCCGATAGGAGAATCTTGCTCCTCGTCGGGGGAGGTCGGACGTTGCTTGGCGTCGGGGCGAAGGGGAGAGAGAGAGGCGTCGGGGAGATAGAAATCAAAACGTGAGAGAGGAGAGAGAATTTTGAGGGGAGAGAGAGAGAAAAACCAGAGATCTGAAGAAAAAAATTTCAAAAAAAAATTTCAAAAAACGCTACAATACACGGATAACGCACGCAAATTTTGGGCAGCTTCCTCCGGATGACGTGGCGCATCCTTGGTCGTCCGATGAGAATGGACGACCGAGATTAAAACTATGTCACCCCTGCCATAGTGCCAGATCCGCAAAAAGGGGGGAGGGACGACACGAAAAAAAAAAAAGGAGGTGAAGGAAAGGAAAAAGAAGGCGACCGAAGGAGCGTTTTTGGGCAAAGGAGAGGAAGAGACCGTGAGCCCACGCACCGCCGTCGCTACACCCTCGTCAAGAGCAGGTAAGTGGCTTACTTACTCCCTTTCTTTTCTATTTTGCTCGCGTAATAGGTTAGCCGTTCCTCACGCCATATGTTTGCATGCCCCGTCTTTAGATCGGCTGCGTTTATTGTGATTCATGGGTTGCTAGTCGTTGAGAGGTCGTTTTTCGAGCCGTTGAAGCTACTCGCAAATGGATGTTAAGCCAGTTTGATTTCGTTGAAGACAGTAGTGAAACTTTTGGGAGAGAATCACAAAATAAAAATAAAAATAAATAAATAAATTGAAATAAAAATAAAAGGAAAAGAGGTTCTGGAAAGGGAATAGAGAATAATAAATAAATGATAATAAAGATGTATAAATAAATAAATAAAAAGAAAAGAAAAGGGGGGAACGTTCGGCTGGCCTCTAAAAACAAAAGAAAGAAAAACATGTTTTAGGGAGAATTGGATCTCGATTCCCGTGTGGGCTGTTTTGGAAAGGTTTGGCCTGTTTTTTTTTTAAAAAATTTTGTTGCATGCTGGGCTGTGTTTATTCCACGTGGGCCTCGGTTGGTTGGAAGCCCAGAGGAAGGAAAGAGATCTGGGCCGGCTTTGTTTTGGGTGGGCCTCGCCTGGTTAATTAGAAAGAGGTTTGGGCCTTTTTTAAAAAAATAAAAACAGGATTCGGGCTGGGCTGGGCTCTTTGCCCTAGCCTAGCCCGCTGCTTGGGACTCAGACTTCTTGGGTCTGAGTCCGGCTGGGTCGGCCGGTGGCCGACCCGACCCATTTCCTTTTCTTTTCAACTTTTTTTTAATTCTCTTTTAAAAAATAAAATAAAATAAAATAAAATAGTTTTTATAAAAAAAATTAAATTTTTTAAAAAATATCAATTAAACAGAAACTTTATTGATTATATTGATGTAGTATGCATTATTTTATTTTATCATTTTAGAAATAAAAAAATAAAAGACCAGAAAATTAAATTTTGGTTTTAATCCTAATCTGATCTTGATTGAAGACCGATGTCCATACCGGTCTAATAACCGTGTATATGATCTGTATGTTGGGATTGTTTCCTCCGGACGTCGCCTTTATTAGAACTGTGTGCATGTGCATTTTCAATCTTATATGTGTGACATGTTTTTACCTGATAGAGAGTTGTTGTAACACTATCTTTTTAAAATTTGCCTATTGACCATTACCTAAATTCTAGGTTAAGGATAAATAGGTAATTGCACGAAATGACAGAAAAAAAATTATGCATGATCATCTAGCACTGGTTAGACACCTGGTAAGCTTAAAATGATATACAGAATGTGTGATCACCTTAGGAAATATTAATTGGTTAGGTACGAAAGGGCGTTAATTATTTAGTTAGCGTAAACAAGTCTCCGAACTTAGAAATTCTGGTTGCGTAGGAATCGAGATAACTATCCCGTGTCTTGATTGGTTTCTAGCCGACCCCAATAGGCTAGTGGCGACTCCCGATGCATTTAAATTGCTAATCACAAAAACGAAATCCAACGTTACATGAGGTAGGACTTGGGAAAGTCCACGCCATTGACAGATGGCAATACCTCTAAACCCCCAGACCCTCTAGGTGAGGTTAAGGTAGGTCGTGACAATCCCTTGCAGAATCCAATGACGTCACTAATGCAGAGCCGTTGTTAGTTTGGGGACAATCTCACATGATTGTGCCCAGCTTTCGGTTTTTGACTTGGGTTCATTCAGTAATTTATTAATTTTCTCTGTTTTCACCTTCATTTTCTCTCTTCTTTTTTTAAGCAACACTTTGTGCTGATGTTGCGCTATACAATTCGTGTCGATTCGTACTGGCCTAAAGCAGCTCAATTTTGCTTTTACATGTCGAGTGACAAGGGTGAAAAGCGTTCATTCGTGTCCTATTTATGTCAAAAATATAACATTACGGATGCCGTTTCGTATTTAAGTTGTCATTTGTTCTATAGCTAGTGTTCTAATATGGTGTACACAAGTCTCGACTTCCAAGGAAGGTAGGGCAACGCATGACAACCATTCTGTTCCAGAAAATAATTTCTGGAATAGAAATAGATTTTTCTATTTTTGCCAGAAACAAAATTTTTTGTTTTTGGTTTTGGCCAAAATCTATTTCTGGTAACAGATTTTTGTTCCAGAAATAGAAAAACAGATTTGCGTTGCCAAACGAGTTTCGTTCCAAACTTATTTCTGAAATAGGTTTGGAAAAGAAACAGAGAAATAGAAACGTTGTCATGGGCGCCCTAACTAATCAAATCGTGAATGTCAGCTTAGTTAACACTCAAAATCCTTAGACAATGGTTGTATCTAAGCTAGCGATTGCAGAAGCATGAACAAGTCACCACCAGGAAGTGACTCGCGTAAAGTAACACTATACTATCGCTCTATATGTGAGTCCCATGACAGATCGTCGCGATTTTCACCGCTCTTTTTAACTGTTAAGTCTGATCCGGTGGATATGATCTCAATACTTGAAATCAAATTACATAAGTGAGTGTGTAGTGCGATGTCGAATCAAGCGTCTCTCGGCTAAGCTGTATTAAAGGTTCCTCCAATGCACTAGTGGGCGGTAATGGACTCGAATCGAATTGTCTTGGCTAAGAATTAAGGGTTTCCTCTTTCCTCCGCGAGATTAACACACTACCAAAATTAACGCACAATTGCAATGGATACTACAAGGCACGCTATGTTGTGAGGTTCAAATAAATAGATCGAACAAAAGGGAGCCGAAGATACGGGAAACAAGACAAGCATTGGAGACTGATGCCCTGGCTGTTGTCAGACTGATCATGAGTTCGGGGTTCTAAAGTCGCACACACCCGAAAAAATTTGGGATGGCATTTGGGAAAGGCATCGATGAAGAAGTGGGCGCATTCTGTTAAATTTGATATAAAGATTGTTATGTTAAGCTGGGGGCGAAAACTCAGCTCGGCACGGGCAACAATCAAAGATCAACTATAATTGTTGACGGAAAATTTGTAGCAAACGGAAGTTGCATGTGTCACGTGGCGTCTTCTGTGGCAAGCTCCAGAAACAGATTTCTGACTGGGAACGACGCGTCATCGTAAGTCTTGGTGTAAAGTGGTTCGGCCTTACAAATGACACGTAGAATAGATTTTCCTACATGTTCAAAATCTATCTAATTCATTTAATAATTGGCCAATAAATAAAGTCAATGGTAGTGATATCTTTTGTAGTAAGCAAATCTACGCAATACATTTATGCTGAAACACGTAGAATTTATGCGGAATTTCATCGTCACAGTAAATCGTTGATCTTCATGATTTTCACGAAACAACAAGATGAAGGCGTACCTTTCTCCATAGCGATTCTTCAAGCGTTGATTGTTGCGTCAGAAGACGACAAAGACGATGAAAATCCTGATTTCTCTCCCTTAACCCTTTTTCTTTACGTTGTACTCTGATGGAGAGAGAAACAACTAACACTGACCTCTCTATTCATAAACGTCGTTATTTTTCAGTGGGTGGATGAGAGGACCAGATTCTCTTTTTAAAAGATAATATTATCCAAGAGGTGCCTCTTCAAAAATGCCTTCCATCAAAGCAAATAAATTCGCACACCTTTCGGTTATATCCTTTTATAACCAATAGATTTAGCATTTATTAAATCATTAAATCATCAATAATAATATCATGTGGGTCACATTATTTTACATTCTCCCACTTGACCCATATGACATTCCTTTCATGATTTAATAGAACCATAATGTGCACAAAATTATGCTAAAACTTTTCCTTCAATGGTTATGATACAATAATCACCAAAAGTAAAAGAAGACTAATGTGAGTCATAGCGGTTGTGTGTCATCTATCGACACAGTCCCTTCTATGTACTACAACTATAGCTCTCTACTTATCATGATTCATAAATAAGAAATATAGCAATGGTCCAACTATAATGTCTCTTTAGAGACTATCCTGTCAAACATTCATCTACTTTCATTATGTATTAAGTAGAAAACAGGATATCAGAAACATACATAAATGAGCTCAGAGTGTCAAATACATAAAAATTAATACAGTCATAGATAAATATCATCAGTGATGTCTAATAATGCCCATTCCTTTCAACATGTTCATTAAATGTTTTGGGCGGCAAGTCCTTTTGTTAATGGATCTGCAATCATAAGATTGGTGCTAATATGCTCAATTGACACTCTCTGTTTCTGAACTTCTTCTTTGACAGACAAGTATTTGATTTCCATATGCTTAGCACCCTTAGAATACTTGTCGTTCTTAGAGAAGAAAACTGCTGCAGAATTATCACAATAAATTTTCAGCGGCTTGGCAATACTGTCAACAATTACAAGCCCTGAAATAAAGTTCCGCAGCCACAAACCCATGAACAGTGGCCTCAAAGCATGCCACAAAATTCAGCCTCCATGTGGATGCAGCAATAACTGGATGCTTCGCCACTTTCCCATGAAATTGCGCCTCCAGCCAAAAGGAACAGATAACCAAATGTGATTTCATTGTGTCGGCACATCCGGCTAAATCTGAATCTGAATATCAATTACCTCAAGCTGATGGATCTTTTATAAGTGAGCATATAATCCTTCGTTCCTTGCAAGTATCTAAGAACTTCTTTGCAGCTTTCCAGTGATCCAATCCTGGATTACTTTGATACCTGCCCAGCATTCCGACGGCAAAGCTAATGTCTGGTCTGGTACAAGTCTGAGCATACATTAAGCTCCAACAACAGATGCGTAAGGAATATTTTTCATTTGCTGTCGTTCCAATTCAGTTTTCGGACATTGCATAAGGCTAAATTTGTCCCCTTTCTGATGGAACTATTCTGCTGAACATTTGTCCATATTGAATCTCTCTAGAAATTTATTAATATAGGCCTTTTGAGACAATCCTAACAATCCTGTGATCTATCACGGAATATTTCTATTCCTATCACATAGTTGCCTCACCCATATCTTTCATTTCAAAATTCTTGAGGAGAGAAATTTCTTGGTTTCATGTAACAAACCAAGATCATTAGCAGCAAGCAAAATGTCATCAACATACAGAACTAGAAAATAAACTTGCCTCCCACTGACCTTCATATATATACACCGATCAACGGTGTTTTCCTTAAATCAAAAGAGGTATGGTATCATTGAACTAAGATACCATTGTCGGGAAGCTGTTTAAGTCCATATATTGATTTCTTTAATTTACACACCATGTGTTCCTTTCCTTTAATGAAAAGCCTTCCGGTTGGTCCATATAAACCTCTTCCTCAAATTTCCATTAAGAAAGGCAGTTTTCACATCCATTGGTGTAACTCTAAATCATAATGAGCCACCAAAGCCAAAATGATTCTAAGTGAGTCTTTCTTAGAGACTGGTGAAAAGGTCTCTTATAATCAATGCCTTCTTTCTGAGTAAAACCTTAGCAACTAGTCTGGCCTTAGTATCCGTTCTATATTTCCTATTTGAGTCGCGCTTTGGTCTTAACGACCCCTTTACACCCGACCTTTTACATCCTTTAGGTACTCAACAAATCCCAGACTTGATTATGATCCATAGAATTTTAACTCTTCTTCCTGCGTCAAACCACTTTGCTAGAATCCCACATTTCCATGGCTGTGAAAATGAAACTGGATCATTACCAATTCCTAAGTCAATTCTGACTCTTGTAGATAAACCACATAGTCATCAGAGAAGCTGGACTTCCTGTTCTTGAGGTCTTAATGCTATTCTTGTTGGCTCAAACTACTGTTGGAGTAGTAGGTTCATATTAACAGTTCAATGGGAGTTTTGATAAATTTATTGTTGTCTGATATTGTTGGTGGAAGAAATAACTATCAGGAACAACAATTTTAGAAGGTTTTTTGGTAAAGGAAACATCCACCCTAAACTTCTTGAATGCAAGCATCACGCATTCTTTCACTACCACTGATGGTCGCCATTCTCAATGAAACCGTAGCGTTTCCGATTCAACAATTCTCGTACCAGATTGCGCGACAGTAAAATCTATACCCTTTTGGATTTCTCTAACATAACATGAAATAACCCTGGTCGTTCTAAACCAATTTCTTTCATGTGGATTGTAAATAGGTACTTCTGCTGGCAGAACCCCATAACATTGTAGGTTGTGCAGTAAAATAGGTTTACCTACCTGTGCGACCAGTTCAAAGGGAGTCTTGGAACTGCTTACTAGGGAACCTGTTAATAAGTACATAGAAGTCTTGTAAGGCATGCATCCACAAAGATAAGAGTAAGATGAAGAACATATCAATACTTCTAACACATTTCCATTAGAGTACGTATTTACGCATTTATAATAAACATGTTATGGGGGGTAAAGGAGAAGTGGGGATGGAGAAACTAAATTAAAGAGGACAACA
>JAGVVM010010649.1:0-14873 GCA_019149425.1 Psidium friedrichsthalianum
AGTTGATTCATTCATGAAGAGGAATGAATACAAAAGGAGACAAGAAATTATTACGTGTTCATCAAGAAGTTTGATGAGGGTGATTTTCTGATTCTTTATTATATGTTGATGTTATGTAATTGTAGGGTATGATGTCAGAAAAATCACGAAGCTAATGAGGAGTTGAGCAAGAAATTTTCCATGAAGGACCTTTGACCAGTAAGGCTGATACTTGGGATGAGGGATCACGCGATAGAGCTTGTGGAAAGATGTGGTTATCCCAAGAGAGATATAGAAAAAGTTATGCAAAGATTTAACATAAGCAACGCCAAAGCAATCAACTCACCTTTGACTAGTCATTTTCAACTTAGCATGAGGCAGTGTCCCTAAAGTGAAAGGAAGAAGGAAGAGATGTTGAAGATTCCTTATGTCTCTACCGTCAAAAGTCTCATGTATGGGATGGTGTGCACACGACCGGATATTTGATATGTTGTTGGAATCGTTAGCCGGTACATGTCAAACCCTAGCAAACAACATTAGAAGGCTATCAAGTGGATACTTCGGTATCTTAGAGGTACATCTACTTAGTGTTTGTGTTTTGATGACGAAAAATCGATACTTAAGGGGTTCGCCGATGCAAACATGGTGGGAGATGTGGATTCCAGACGGCCTACATCTGGTTATTTAATAACTTTCGGAGGTGGAGATGTCTCTTGGCAATCAAGATTGCAAAAGTACATTGTATTGTTCACAACAGAGGCTGAGTACATAGCCACCACAGAAGCTAGCAAAGAGATGTTGTGGATGAAGAGATTTTTCCAAGAGTTAGGGCACAAGCAAGATGAATATATTGTGCATTGTGCTAGCCAAAGTGCTATTCATCTCAGTAAAACTCCACATTTCATTCAAGGACAAAGCATATTGATATCATTGGATACAAGAAATGTTGGAAGAGAGGCAACTGAAGATCCACATAGACAAAAATGGTGCCAATATGTTAACAAAGTCTCTACTACAGAGAAACAAAAGTTCTGTAGGAAGGAGGCTAGGTTATCAACGCAATAAGGAAGTTTGAGACCCTCCATGATGGCTTGGGAGAGATTGTTGGGAGTAGCCCAACATGTTCGGGGATTTGATTTGAAAAATCCTAATGATTACTCATCAAGAATACCTAATAAGAAGTTCTATTATGGTAGGACACTGAAAAGGGAGAATACCAAGATAGAATCAATTCTAGTGATTATCCAAATTAGAAGAATTCCAATCAATCAAGGAAATTTCCAATCAAGAGGCGTTTGTGAAATCAGTTAAGGTAGATTCTAATTTGGATGGAGATATACCACTATAAATAGAGCACTTGAGTAGAGGATTTTTCGTGTGCACTAGAAAATTACTCCAGAAAGATCACAAAGTTCTCAACAATGTGTAAACACAAGAGATCTTGAGAGTTCATCAAGTGAGATTGTGTTTTGTGACAATTGTGGGAATTATTGTGAGAAAGACTTCGTTAGAGTATCGATTGTAATCCTTCGATTATAATATAGCAGTTCCTCGACTAGCATCTCGTGATTTTTCCCAAATTAGGTTTTTCACGTAAAAACTTCTGGTGTATCGCTCTTTTTGTCTTCTTTTTATTTTGCTATGTTATTTATGTTTTTCTCGAAGAGAAAATGTGGTATCACATTGCGCTAATTTGACAATTAAAATTCCGCTACGATCCAACTTAATTTACGACAGTTAATTGTATTTGATTTTTATATATATCCTGGTTTTTATAGTGCTGGTTTTGGGCCCTCCATTACTGTGATGCAACACCATTTTCTCCCCATTACTCTGTTTTTATCAGGCACTTCGCTGTAATCGAAGGACATCATAATGTAAGAGATGGCCTCCATCAACTACGGCCCACCACCACCTGCATCGGCCCTCTGATTTGATCATCTTGAAATGGACAAAAGAAGAATGGAACTTGTACAAAATCCTATCCCTTGAGTCAAAATGAGAAACCCATTAACAGATGTTTCAATTTGCAGGGTTCGATTTATGTGTCAGAGTGCACTTAATTCTCACAATAAACTAAAGACTTCACCGATGCACGAACTTGTGGGAAATTGAAATTGACATGGTTTTGTGCCCCATCTTTGTTTGTGTTTCTTCACTGACTTTACGTTGGTTCCGGTGCAGCACCACCTTTTTTTATTTAAAAAAATCCCGTTGTTTGATTGTGCCTCTAATTGAACATCTCATCATACCATGAAATTGTTGGAATAAAAAGCTATCGGGGAAATACGTAACACTGTTTGTTGTAATCAGAAAAATAATAACATGAAAAAGAGAATAATAATATTTGATACCGATCAAGCTAATGTATAATCTTTACAAATAAAGATTACAAATAAATAAATTTGTTAAATTTTGTAAACTTGAAAAAGAAATTGAACAATAAGTGAGGTACGACTAACTGAATCTCCTTAAGGCAATTAGTTCTTGCCAACGGTGCTAAGTTCACAAACTATGCAATACAACACCTCAAATCTGTTGTTCAAACACTATATGAATAGGACTTTGTCAAACACTTCTCGAAATCGGCACACTTGGAGGACGACTATGAGAAAACTAAAGGAATGTGCTTCGAGTTGTGAATTGTTTGTTGTGATTATGAACTACCGAAATACGTCTATTTATAGACCGAAAAAATATCGGTTACACCAGCATTAATCTACGTCGATTACTCCGACATAAGTATATGTCGGTTATGATCCCATTAAATCATGTCTGTTACGCCAACATAAATACATGTCGGTTACATGCCGGCATAACAGCACATCGGTTATGTTCTCATTAAATCATGTTGGCTATGCAAACATAAATTGAGTCATTAACTCATCAATTACAACAATGGGCTCATCATCCAAATTCTTTAATCATGGGATTAGCTTAGCTCTTGGAGTCAGAGATAATTACTCCCTTCGAGATATGTTAAGTCAATGGAGAATGACATCATGCTGCACATAAGCTTCCACTAATGACTAACAAGAATATATTAGTCAGCAAAGCAATTTCAACCGCAAGGATCTAAAAACGATAGGCAATTTCCTTAATCTGGTTACTCACTTTAACCATCTTTAAAAAGGAAAAATTTCTAAATGTTTTGCATACCAATATAAAGGGAACCTGACTGAATGGGGGCAGGAATAAAAAATTTCAAAGCACGAATTTCTAAAATGAATTGTAGACAAAGAAAAAGGGATTTGGCTACCACATAGTTGAGTTTTATTTAATAAACGTCTCCAATTCTCTCTCTCCATCTTCGCCACAAACCCAACAATTCTCTCTCTCTCTCTCTCACACACACAATGGCAGAAGAAACCCAACCAAGATGGGAAGGCAAGGCCATTGCTGAGCTGAAAGGGCCAACACCAGACCAAGTATGGCCATTCTTGGCGGACTTTTGCAACCTTCACAAGTTGCTTCCCTCCATTGACATGTGCCGCCGAGTTGAGGGCGTCCAGGGCCAGCCCGGGCTCGTTCGGTACTGCGCCTCCACCGTGTCCGGCGAAGACTCGGAACCGTCAAAGATCAAGTGGGCCAACGAGAGGCTCCTCATGATGGACCCCAGTAACAAGTGCTTCAGCTATGAGGTCTTGGACAACAATGTCGGGTTCAAGAACTATGCTGCCACAGTTCGAGTGATGCCCATGAGTGATGGGATGGAAAGATAGGTGGGTGCACGATTGAGTGGTCTTTTGTGTCCGATCCAGTTGAGGGTTGAGGGCTCCAAGATTTGAGCTCTTACGTTGATTTTGCCTCCAATCCATGGCCAAGAAGATAGGAAGCGCAATTCAAGAAGCTAGTGGGTGAAGGGAGAAACGTGTGAATCTGTTTGATCTCTAATGGTTTGAGCTTTGCATTTTCAATTAATAATGGAGGTTTATCATTGTGAAGCCCCCTGTGTTTATTATTATTATTATTTTTGTTCTTGTTATAATCCATTGACTAGGTTAATAGGTATAGAGATGGCTAGTCCTCCTTTTTCGAAATATCTTATGCCAACCCGAAGAAGCGATTTTGATCCCATGTGCTCACTGTAAGCATTGACTCCGCAGTCCTCGGGTTAAAATCGGTCTCTAGCTTAAATCCATTTAAGATGTTTTGCCTTGAATTTAATTGCGGTCGCGATGGAGAACAAAATAAAAGGACAAAAGCTTTCTATCACTACAAGACAAAAGAGAAAAAAGAGGAAAAAAAAAAAAGGGATGCACTTATTTTCTTGCATGTTTATCCGCACGGTCCAACTTTCAGAAGAAAGTGTGGCTCTCGTTTTTGGTCGTACAAAAAAAAAAAAGATGGGGGCCCCAAGAGCAATTGGAGGAAAGAAAAAGGAGAGTAAGAAGCAAGGATTCTGCCTTTTGTTCTACAAAAGCCTGCAGAAGCCGAGAAGAGCAGTAGAGTGCCGCAGAAAAGACAGACCGAAGCCGCACAAGAAAAAAGGCCGAGAACTTGGGGAAGAACAGCCGCACGAAAGGAAAAGAGAAAAGAACGTGCAGGACGTTCTGATTTTCGGCCGTGCGTGCGCGATTTGTTTGGGCTTGAACTCGGCGATTTGCTGTTTATTTATAAGTACTTTGAATTTAGATATAATTTAAATACAAAAAGCACAAGCGTTTTAAATGATTGTAACTTCGATTCTCTGATTATAATAAATTATTTTTACTGGTTCTCTTCGTAGATATAAGTATTGATTTTCGAATCGGATCACGTAATCTCTGATATCCTTTATCGTTTATCGTTATTTTTCTGGGCTTTTTGCATTAACTTAATTTATAAGATCTTGATATTCCGCATTAATATTACAACACCTGCATGCTAAGCTGGCTTTTGCACCTTCAGAAGTGAGTCTATTTATTAACATTGAAATCAAGTTAATGTTAACCATCTCAAGTTGCTCTGATTGTCGTAATGATTTTGCCAGATGTGGGTACTTGACTAAATGTTGTAATATAACGTGGAAGTTAACCAATCTTACGATTAAGAAGAAATTAACAGAGAAATTACTAATGTACAATAAAATGACTATAGATTTATGTGATTCGGTCCGTACAACAAAATGACTATAGATTTATATGATTCGGTCTGTGTGTCGGTACCTAACAGGAAGGAGAGCCGGCCACAAGAAATTCACTACGAATCAAGAGTTATAATTGCTTAATTGTCAAGTGTTTCCCGAGCCAATATTACACTCAAAGCAAACACAAGTGTTAACGCATAATCCGTAGAGGAAATTTATTCATAGAATTATTGGAAGCATTGGTTAATGGATCAATAAAAATAAGAGATCATGTCCTTCCTTTTTTTTTTTTTTTTGCGGCATTTCTCTTTGTCGTTAAGAGACATGTCTCATCCGATGATGTCCTTTCAGTTTCTGCAACGATTATCTTTTTCTTTAAAAGACATGTCTCTTCAGATCGCATCCTTTCATTATCTATAATTGAAATCATTATTACCATTATAGAAAAGCATACACATTGTTCTGTGCTTAGAAAATTGTTTCTCTAAGTGTGCCAGTTCATGGAAAAGTTCGATCGTGTCATATTAGCATATTGCTAATACAACACTTTTGACATGTCTCGTGGGAGACTTAGTTCGTAAATTACTAAATACTATGGACATGAACTAATCGTCTTAAGGAGATTCGGTAATTCATGCTCATCTCCTATAAATTTGGTTATTAGCAATTTGCAAGACTCTATTTGATTTGTAGTTTGGTCCTCTTTACTTGTTTATAAAATTTCCAATATATTTATTCACTGACTTGATCATTATTAAAGTGTTATCATTTTATCATAATTATCATTTCAGTTTAATTTTATGGGTACAACAAACAATATTGTATTATTCCCCTACAAAGAAAACCCAAACAGTTCTCTTATTTGCCATAACATACAATAATAACCAGGTAGAATCCGTTTTTATAGTTCTAATGTGACTTTCTACTCTAACAAAAAAAACCTCGTTTTCTTCATTTTTATCTTTAATCCAAAGATCAAACTCTGCCAAAATTTGGATTCCCACTATGTTGCTTGAAGATGAAGGGCCACAAGGGGGAGTAATGTGGTAAGACATCTACCAAATAACTCAAATAAGAGTTGGTAGTCAAAACTAGTTGGTAATTTAACTGAAAAAAGTGGGTGAGTCACTCAAATAAATTTGGGTAAATCCATGCAGAGTTGGGAAATTTAAGAACATATAAAAGATGAGAAAAGTTGGTAATTCGCACCCCATAGGAAAAAGTTGGTAACTTCGTAAAAGTGTCCGGTGAGTTACCAATAAATTACCAAAGAATCAAGTGAATCAAAAAATATTCAAGGATCACTTGATTCTTTGGTAATTTATTGGTAACTCACCGGACACTTTTACGAAGTTACAACTTTTTCCTATGGGGTGCGAATTACCAAACTTTTCTCATCTTTTATATGTCTTAAAATTTCCCAACTCTTGCATGGATTACAAAATTTATTGAGTGACTCACCAACTTTTTTCAGTTAAATTACCAACTAGTTTTGACTACCAACTCTTATTTGAGTTATTGGTAGATGTCTTACCACATTACGTCCCCTTGTGGCCCTTCATCTTCAAGCAACATAGTGGAATCCAAATTTGGCAGAGTTTGATCTTTGGATTAAAGATAAAAATGAAGAAAATCGAGGTTTTTTTTGTTAGAGTAGAAAGTCACATTAGAACTATAAAAACGGAATTCTACCTGGTTATTATTGTATGTTATGGCCAATAAGAGAACTGTTTGGGTTTCTTTGTAGGGGAAGTAATACAAATATTGTTTTTTTGTAACCCATAAAATTAAACTGAAATGATAATTATGATAAAATGATAACACATTTAATAATGATCAAGTCAGTGAATAAATATATTGGAAATTTTATAAACAAGTAAAGAGGACCAAAACTACAAATCAAATAGAGTCTTGCAAAATTGCTAATAACCAAATTATATAGGAGATGAGGCATGAATTACCGAATCTCCTAAGACGATTAGTTCATGTCAATAGTATTTAGTAGATTTACGAAACTAAGTCTCCCACGAGACATGTCAAAAGTGTTTGTATTAGCAATATGCTAATATGACACGATCGAACTTTTCCATGAACTGGCACACTTAGAGAAACAATTTTCTAAGCACAGAACAATGTGTATGCTTTTCTATAATGGTGAATAATGATTTCAAATTATAGATAATGAAAGGATGCGATCTGAAGAGACATGTCTTTTAAAGAAAAAGATAATCGTTGCAGAAAACTGAAAGGACATCATCGGATGAGACATGTCTCTTAACGACAAAGAGAAATGCCGCAAAAAAAAAAAAAAAAGGAAGGACATGATCTCTTATTTTTATTGATCCATTAACCAATGCTTCCAATAATTCTATGAATAAAATTCCTCTACGAGATTATGCGTTAACACTTGTGTTTGCTTTGAGTGTAATATTGGCTCGGGAAACACTTGACAATTAAGCAATTATAACTCTTGATTCGTAGTGAATTTCTTGTGGCCGGCTCTCTTCCTGATTAGGTACCGACACACAGACCGAATCATATAAATCTATAGTCATTTTGTTGTACGGACCGAATCACATAAATCTATAGTCATTTATTGTACATTAGTAATTTCTCTGTTAATTTCTTCTTAAATCGTAAGATTGGTTAACTTCCACGTTATATTACAACATTTAGTCAAGTACCCACATCTGGCAAAATCATTACGACAATCAGAGCAACTTGAGATGGTTAACAATTAACTTGATTTCAATGTTAATAAATAGACTCACTTCTGAAGGTGCAAAAGCCAGCTTAGCATGCAAGGTGTTGTAATATTAATGCGGAATATCAAGATCTTATAAATTAAGTTAATGCAAAAAGCCCAGAAAAATAACGATAAACGATAAAGGATATCAGAGATTACGTGATCCGATTCGAAAATCAATACTTATATCTACGAAGAGAACCAGTAAAAATAATTTATTATAATCAGAGAATCGAAGTTACAATCATTTAAAACGCTTGTGCTTTTTGTATTTAAATTATATCTAAATTCAAAGTACTTATAAATAAACAGCAAATCGCCGAGTTCAAGCCCAAACAAATCGCGCACGCACGGCCGAAAATCAGAACGTCCTGCACGTTCTTTTCTCTTTTCCTTTCGTGCGGCTGTTCTTCCCAAGTTCTCGGCCTTTTTTCTTGTGCGGCTTCGGTCTGTCTTTTCTGCGGCACTCTACTGCTCTTCTCGGCTTCTGCAGGCTTTTGTAGAACAAAAGGCAGAATCCTTGCTTCTTACTCTCCTTTTTCTTTCCTCCAATTGCTCTTGGGGCCCCCAATCTTTTTTTTTTTTGTACGACCAAAAACGAGAGCCACACTTTCTTCTGAAAGTTGGACCGTGCGGATAAACATGCAAGAAAATAAGTGCATCCCTTTTTTTTTTTTCCTCTTTTTTCTCTTTTGTCTTGTAGTGATAGAAAGCTTTTGTCCTTTTATTTTGTTCTCCATCGCGACCGCAATTAAATTCAAGGCAAAACATCTTAAATGGATTTAAGCTCGAGACACGATTTAACCCGAGGACTGCGGAAGTCAATGCTTACAGTGAGCACATGGGATCAAAATCGCTTCTTCGGGTTGGCATAAGATATTTCGAAAAAGGAAGGACTAGCCATCTCTATACCTATTAACCTAGTCAATGGATTATAACAAGAACAAAAAATAATAATAATAATAAACACAGGGGGCTTCACAATGAATAAACCTCCATTATTAATTGAAAATGCAAAGCTCAACCATTAGAGATCAAACAGATTCACACGTTTCTCCCTTCACCCACTAGCTTCTTGAATTGCGCTTCCTATCTTCTTGGCCATGGATTGGAGGCAAAAATCAACGTAAGAGCTCAAATCTTGGAGCCCCAACCCTCAACTGGATCGGACACAAAAGACCACTCAATCGTGCACCCACCTATCTTTCCATCCCCATCACTCATGGGCATCACTCGAACTGTGGCAGCATAGTTCTTGAACCCGACATTGTTGTCCAAGACCTCATAGCTGAAGCACTTGTTACTGGGGTCCATCATGAGGAGCCTCTCGTTGGCCCACTTGATCTTTGACGGTTCCGAGTCTTCGCCGGACACGGTGGAGGCGCAGTACCGAACGAGCCCGGGCTGGCCCTGGACGCCCTCAACTCGGCGGCACATGTCAATGGAGGGAAGCAACTTGTGAAGGTTGCAAAAGTCCGCCAAGAATGGCCATACTTGGTCTGGTGTTGGCCCTTTCAGCTCAGCAATGGCCTTGCCTTCCCATCTTGGTTGGGTTTCTTCTGCCATTGTGTGTGTGAGAGAGAGAGAGAGAGAGAATTGTTGGGTTTGTGGCGAAGATGGAGAGAGAGAATTGGAGACGTTTATTAAATAAAACTCAACTATGTGGTAGCCAAATTCCCTTTTTCTTTGTCTACAATTCATTTTAGAAATTCGTGCTTTGAAATTTTTTATTCCTGCCCCCATTCAGTCAGGTTCCCTTTATATTGGTATGCAAAACATTTAGAAATTTTTCCTTTTTAAAGATGGTTAAAGTGAGTAACCAGATTAAGGAAATTGCCTATCGTTTTTAGATCCTTGCGGTTGAAATTGCTTTGCTGACTAATATATTCTTGTTAGTCATTAGTGGAAGCTTATGTGCAGCATGATGTCATTCTCCATTGACTTAACATATCTCGAAGGGAGTAATTATCTCTGACTCCAAGAGCTAAGCTAATCCCATGATTAAAGAATTTGGATGATGAGCCCATTGTTGTAATTGATGAGTTAATGACTCAATTTATGTTTGCATAGCCAACATGATTTAATGAGAACATAACCGATGTGCTGTTATGCCGGCATGTAACCGACATGTATTTATGTTGGCGTAACAGACATGATTTAATGGGATCATAACCGACATATACTTATGTCGGAGTAATCGACGTAGATTAATGCTGGTGTAACCGATATTTTTTCGGTCTATAAATAGACGTATTTCGGTAGTTCATAATCACAACAAACAATTCACAACTCGAAGCACATTCCTTTAGTTTTCTCATAGTCGTCCTCCAAGTGTGCCGATTTCGAGAAGTGTTTGACAAAGTCCTATTCATATAGTGTTGAACAAACAGATTTGAGGTGTTGTATTGCATAGTTTGTGAACTTAGCACCGTTGGCAAGAACTAATTGCCTTAAGGAGATTCAGTTAGTCGTACCTCACTTATTGTTCAATTTCTTTTCAAGTTTACAAAATTTAACAAATTTATTTATTTGTAATCTTTATTTGTAAAGATTATACATTAGCTTGATCGGTATCAAATATTATTATTCTCTTTTTCATGTTATTATTTTTCTGATTACAACAAACAGTGTTACGTATTTCCCCGATAGCTTTTTATTCCAACAATTTCATGGTATGATGAGATGTTCAATTAGAGGCACAATCAAACAACGGGATTTTTTTAAATAAAAAAAGGTGGTGCTGCACCCGGAACCAACGTAAAGTCAGTGAAGAAACACAAACAAAGATGGGGCACAAAACCATGTCAATTTCAATTTCCCACAAGTTCGTGCATCGGTGAAGTCTTTAGTTTATTGTGAGAATTAAGTGCACTCTGACACATAAATCGAAACCTGCAAATTGAAACATCTGTTAATGGGTTTCTCATTTTGACTCAAGGGATAGGATTTTGTACAAGTTCCATTCTTCTTTTGTCCATTTCAAGATGATCAAATCAGAGGGCCGATGCAGGTGGTGGTGGGCCGTAGTTGATGGAGGCCATCTCTTACATTATGATGTCCTTCGATTACAGCGAAGTGCCTGATAAAAAACAGAGTAATGGGGAGAAAATGGTGTTGCATCACAGTAATGGAGGGCCCAAAACCAGCACTATAAAAACCAGGATATATATAAAAATCAAATACAATTAACTGTCGTAAATTAAGTTGGATCGTAGCGGAATTTTAATTGTCAAATTAGCGCAATGTGATACCACATTTTCTCTTCGAGAAAAACATAAATAACATAGCAAAATAAAAAGAAGACAAAAAGAGCGATACACCAGAAGTTTTTACGTGAAAAACCTAATTTGGGAAAAATCACGAGATGCTAGTCGAGGAACTGCTATATTATAATCGAAGGATTACAATCGATACTCTAACGAAGTCTTTCTCACAATAAATTCCCACAATTGTCACAAAACACAATCTCACTTGATGAACTCTCAAGATCTCTTGTGTTTACACATTGTTGAGAACTTTGTGATCTTTCTGGAGTAATTTTCTAGTGCACACGAAAAATCCTCTACTCAAGTGCTCTATTTATAGTGGTATATCTCCATCCAAATTAGAATCTACCTTAACTGATTTCACAAACGCCTCTTGATTGGAAATTTCCTTGATTGATTGGAATTCTTCTAATTTGGATAATCACTAGAATTGATTCTATCTTGGTATTCTCCCTTTTCAGTGTCCTACCATAATAGAACTTCTTATTAGGTATTCTTGATGAGTAATCATTAGGATTTTTCAAATCAAATCCCCGAACATGTTGGGCTACTCCCAACAAATCTCTCCCAAGCCATCATGGAGGGTCTCAAACTTCCTTATTGCGTTGATAACCTAGCCTCCTTCCTACAGAACTTTTGTTTCTCTGTAGGTAGAGACTTTGTTAACATATTGGCACCATTTTTGTCTATGTGGATCTTCAGTTGCCTCTCTTCCAACATTTCTTGTATCCAATGATATCAATATGCTTTGTCCTTGAATGAAATGTGGAGTTTTACTGAGATGAATAGCACTTTGGCTAGCACAATGCACAATATATTCATCTTGCTTGTGCCCTAACTCTTGGAAAAATCTCTTCATCCACAACATCTCTTTGCTAGCTTCTGTGGTGGCTATGTACTCAGCCTCTGTTGTGAACAATACAATGTACTTTTGCAATCTTGATTGCCAAGAGACATCTCCACCTCCGAAAGTTATTAAATAACCAGATGTAGGCCGTCTGGAATCCACATCTCCCACCATGTTTGCATCGGCGAACCCCTTAAGTATCGATTTTTCGTCATCAAAACACAAACACTAAGTAGATGTACCTCTAAGATACCGAAGTATCCACTTGATAGCCTTCTAATGTGTTTGCTAGGGTTTGACATGTACCGGCTAACGATTCCAACAACATATCAAATATCCGGTCGTGTGCACACCATCCCATACATGAGACTTTTGACGGTAGAGACATAAGGAATCTTCAACATCTCTTCCTTCTTCCTTTCACTTTAGGGACACTGCCTCATGCTAAGTTGAAAATGACTAGTCAAAGGTGAGTTGATTGCTTTGGCGTTGCTTATGTTAAATCTTTGCATAACTTTTTCTATATCTCTCTTGGGATAACCACATCTTTCCACAAGCTCTATCGCGTGATACCCTCATCCCAAGTATCAGCCTTACTGGTCAAAGGTCCTTCATGGAAAATTTCTTGCTCAACTCCTCATTAGCTTCGTGATTTTTCTGACATCATACCCTACAATTAACATAACATCAACATATAATAAAAGAATCAGAAAATCACCCTCATCAAACTTCTTGATGAACACGTAATAATTTCTTGTCTCCTTTTGTATTCATTCCTCTTCATGAATGAATCAAACTTCTTGTACCATTGCCTTGGAGTTTGTTTGAGCCTATAGAGACTCTTCTTCAACTTGTATACAAGATTTTCCTTCCCCTTGGTCACAAAAACTTCATATTACTCCATATGTGTGTGTGTGTGTATCCTCATCAAGATCACCATGCAAGAATGTAGCTTTCACGTCGAGTTACTCGACCTGCAAGTTCAAGGTTGCTTCCAAATCAAGAACCACTCAGATGGATGACATCTTTATAATAGGAGGGAAATCTCCTCATAATCAACTCTCTTCTGTTGACCTAAGTCTTTTGTCACTAATCTTACTTTGTAACGTGTTTTGGGGCTATTTTCTTCGATCTTCAACTTAAACACCCATTTATTCTTGAGCGCTTTCGACATTTTGGTAGCTTTACTAAATCATGGTGTGATTATCATGCAAAGATTGCATCTCTTCTTGCATTGCTTTCATTCATTACTTCTTGTGGGCTTTAATTTCCACGTCTTGGGAATTCTCAGGTTCTTCCCCATCAGTGAGAAACACATACTCATTTGGAAAGTACTTTTCGTTAGGTTGTCTTTCCCTCATTAATCTCCTTAGTTGCTCTTGAGGAATATCATCAACATGAATTGTTTCCCCATAAATCTCATCATCAACTTCTGCTTCTCCTTCTTGAGCTTCCACTTCATCATCTTCACAATTTTCATTATTAGTCTCGACCTTAGCTCCTTCGGGAGCCTCATCATTGGATGTTGTCTCGATTTATGCTTGCTCAACAGAGTCATTCTTGGCCTCTTCTTGTGCTCCCCCACAAATAGAATTTTTCGATGAGCCTAAGGGCTTCAAATCAACTTACTTGTCCTCCACATTTTGATGTTCTTCATGTTTCTTGAGGTCTTTTATAGCTTGATCGAAGTAGCCAGTCATAAATGAAGAGAAAAACTCTCTCTTGGGGACTACGTGAAAGGAGGCTCCATAATCAACTAGCCAAGTGATGTCTTGGCATGTTAAGTTTATGCTCTCATTAGTGCAGATAGCCATCATGTCTTCACAAACTATAGTGATATTTGCAGATGACGCGTCAACTTGCGTCTTGACTACCTTCAATCTACAATATCTAATGAGATGCTCGGTTTTTTCACAATGAAAACAAGCTCTCTTCTTAGCCCTTGGCCTTGAGGTTGAACAACCTTTAGGTCCATGGCTTTTGCTCCTCCCATGATCTACTTTCTTCTCATGTTCATTGATAACAATAATTCTTTCACCATAGTTGTAGTACCCCTCATTCTTGCGCCTTTGCTCTTCACTTAGCAAACTTCACTAACTCGACGGTCAATGCTCCATCAAGCGTAGAATTGTGAACTGACACAACTAAGGTGTCCTAGCTTTTTGGCATATAACTCGTCAAGAAGTGTGCATGCAATTTCAGGGGAGATCATCCTCTCCATTGCATTGATTTGATTCACCAACTCTCCCATAGTGCCTATGTGTTTAAAGACACTTGTTCCATCTTTATACTCCATGCGTGACACCTTCTTTATCAAGCTTGCTATGTTTTGAGATGTATTCCTCGCATATATTCACTCTAGATTTGATAAAGTTATTTTCTGATGGGGGAGGCACTCTTGTCTTGATTGGCCTTTACAAGCCCTTGATGTAGAGATGATCCTCCATCTTACATCTCCATATTGCATAATTTGTAACCGTGAGCTTGATCATGTTTTTCCTATCTTTTGACTGCTTTTACAACCTTGCTCTGATACCACTTTATTGTAAATTAAGTTGAATCGCAACGAAAATCTAACTATTAGATTCACGCAATATGATGTCGTATTTTCTCTTTCGAGAAAAACGTAAATAACACAATAAAATAAAAAGAAGACAAGAAGAGTGATGCACCAGAAGTTTTTACATAGAAAACCTGATGTGGGAAAAATCACAAGAAGCTAGTCCAAGAACTGCTCCAATATAACCAAAGCTTTACAATCGATACTCTAACGGTGTCTCTCATAATAAATTCTCACAATTGTCACAAAACACATCCTCACTTGATGAACTATCAAGATCTCTCGTGTTTATATATTGTTGAGAACTCTTGTGATTTCTTTAGAATAATTTTCTGGAGCACACAAAAAATCGCTCTATTTATAGTGGTATATCTCCATCCAAATTAGATCTCCCCTAATTGATTTTG
>JAGVVM010010651.1:0-13138 GCA_019149425.1 Psidium friedrichsthalianum
AAAAACAAACTCTCCCGAAAGTCCCCAGATCAGGATGTCATCGAGTTTCTCCGTGACCAGCTTTGAGGGATTGTAGCATAATGAGAGGGAAATTTTCCTTGACATCGCTTGTTTCTTTAAGGTCTGAAAGAATAAAAGCTCACCGCCAAGAAATTCCTTGACAGCTGTGTTTTTCAACAACTATAGGAATAGAAATTCTCATGGAAAGGTCTTTGTAACAAATGAAATGGGTACCTCAATTCATGATTTGGTTCAGTTGTGGGTAAGGATATGGTTAATCAAGAATGCCCTGATGATCCTGGGAAGCACAGCATGATTAGGGCTTTTGAAGATGTTCAGCTACATTCGATGTGAAATACAAGCGGTAAATTCATTTATATGTCATTTTTGCTACATCTCAGTTTTTTTTCAGCATTAACTCTAAATTTGAAAAATCTCATGGAATGTTTTGTGACCATTGAATTTACTGTTGTTATGGATAGGGAACGAATAAAGTGCAGGCCATAGTATTTACCCACCGTAGCAGAAGAGATAATCTATTGGTCCTCATGCTTTCAACAAACATGAAAGGTTGAAGAATTCTCATTTTCTCCGTAGCCATATCTCTTCAGAAGGTCTTGTCCCCCTCCCTAACGAGCTAAGATTGGCTTTGAATGGCCCTTTGTGCCGGATCTAAAATTTGCTCTGGTCACAAAGAAACTTTTGTCATTGATGTCCGGATAACGTCGTATTCAAACAATTGGGGGCAAACTTGGTAAGCCCTTTGATGATTATTTTCCCTTTTTATTGCTATAAAATTTGCGTAGCTATGATTGCTTGGGTATGTTTGCAGGATTTTAGAAAGCTGAAGTTAATTAATTTTGTGTGGAGATGCGAGTCCCCTGACTAGTGTTAAAAAATACCTTTCGTCAGTTCCAATCTTGAGAGGTTGAATATTCAGTGATTGCGAAAGCTTGGTAGAAGTTCACCAATGCCGTCGGATATTTGAGAGTTAAGTTTTTGGTCGCTAATTTCGTGTCCTAATACTTAGTTCTTTCCCACAACTCAAGCAAAATCCTCTTTCGAAATGCTTGAGCTTCCCTGGTTGCTCTAAACTTGATAAGTTCCCTGATATTCCGGAAAAGATGCAACATCTGGAAACACTTCTCTGGACGGCACGGCTATTAAAGAACTCCCGGTATCAATTGAAAATCTTGTCTCTGTTAAGTTGATTATCTTTAGCATGGTTGCAAAACCTCACAAGGCTTTCGCTGCAGCATTACAAGTTTGCGCAATCTCGAGTCTCTAAATCTTCAAGGCTGCGTTGAATTTGGTTATGTTTCTAAAGAACTTGGAGGATTCAAACGACCCTGATGGCCCCTGTAGGAACTCCCAAATGTAGACGGAGGTCGGCTCAGAGTCTTGTGGCTGCAATCTATCGAAGTAGGCTTCCTTGAGAGTTTTCCCAAATTGAATTACTAAATCTTTCAGGAAACAAGCTTACGCATCTGCCGTCATGCATCAACAAATGTGGTCATTTGGAACCTTGTGTGTGGAGGATTGCCTACAACTACAGGAGATTCCTCAGCTTCCATCAAATATTCAGTCAGTTCAGAGCAAATCGTTGCATATCTCTGCAAAAATTCCCAGATTTGTCGAGTCTCTCCTCTACCGCTTTGAAGTTGGGTTGTCTTCATGTTGGGAATAATCCCGCAGAGGTGTTCAAGATGGCTGATGTGTCATCTCTCGAGTCTCTCTCTCTCTCTCTCTCCCTTCTCTCTCTCTCTCAAGAATAACTTTGGAATGCTTGATATGTGTACCATCTGTATGTATGACAGGGACTTCGGAAAATGGAAAGCGTTCACATTCTCCTAACTGAGGAGAAATGCCAGAATGGTTTCTCGACTGTAAGATGGTTCTATAACTTTCATGTTTCCCCAAGACTTGTATGACAAGTTCGTTGTACTAGCATTCTGTATTGGTTGTTGGCCAGAAAAGGACAAGTGGTTCAGCGCTGAATGGAAGCTCCAAAAGTTTTTATAATGGTAATGGCAGAATTGGCAACACTTTTCCTTTTCGCTGTGGAAAAAAATCCGATCATATGTATCTTGAATCTTGTCGGCTGCGTAAAATAGAGATTTTCTGCAAACGGTCAGGGGGGCGGTTTTCCGACTTTGCCTTCACATGCCTGGATGCAATCTTAAAAAAGTGTGGATTCCTCTAATATATGAGCAACCTGAGGATGATAGAGGGTCGTGTTCCAACACCATCAGCTGATTGATGAAAAAAATTGGAAGATCAAGGAAAGAGACTCAGAAGAAGACAACTCAATACACACCGTGGTAGAGGAAAGCAGATCAACTTCAACAAAGAAGAGAAGATTGCCTGTGTCAACTATAGTCATTCGTACGTGCAAATAGAAACGTTTTTTAGTCAAACCTATAATTGCGAAGCACAGACGAGAACTCAATTGAAGATAAGATCGAGTCCACGAATTTACTTTGTTCCTCAAGACAAATTAGTCCCCTAAATCGGTATCAAGGTTCTTGGACAATTGTCTTCTAGGATAGCACGGATCGCCTTTCTCTTTGAAGCGTACTCTTTCAAGAGAAAGTCGACGAAGCAAATTTTGGGGTAAAATTCGCACAAGAATGAATGAAGATGAATTTTGGAAAAGGCAGGAATTATGTCACTTTATTGAAAAGGGAAAAATCGAATGTAAATATATGTCACGGCTGAGCATGAGTCAAAGTTCGGGAGGATTCGGAGAAGTTAAGAGATGGGAGAAGGCTCTCCTCAGATGACGTAGCTTGTCTGGGTGGGAATACCATGGGGTAGCATTTTTTTTTCCCTTTTGATGAACGCTGATATCTCTTTTGACTGGTCTCATTCTCATGCTTTCTTTTTACATCGTTTTTTTTGCCCTACTCCTTACTAGTTGCATGTACTGTCCCATCTCACGGACTGTCGGATCTATCCTAAGTCATCGTCTCCGCCTTGGCTTTCATCTCATTATTAGCTAATCTCCTTGTGAGATTTTTCCTTATGACGTTAGACGTTGAATTCCTGCCATGGCTTTGACATGCTAAAACATGTTTATCTTTCTTTTGAGTGCTTATCAGAGATGAAGCGGAGTTCTTACAAACATCGTGAAGGAATTATCAATTCATCTAGAGCGTAACCCTTACATGTCGCCAAGTATCCGGTCGGAATAGATTCCCGAGTTCAGAGCTGATATCACTGTCACAAAAAGAGTCGGGTGATGATGACGTTCTCATGATAGGTCTATGGGGACCTGGAGGCGTAGGGAAGACGACGCTTGCTAAAGCCATGTATAATGCTATTGAGAGGACAATTCAGGGTTCTAGCTTTTTGGCGCGAGTTAGAGAAACTTCGAACCAAGCAATGGTCGGTTGCTTTGCAAAACAACTTCTATCGGATCTCTTACCTCATAGTAATTTTGGTGTACATAGTGTTGACAGGGAATTAATTTGATACGGAAAGACTTTGTTGCAAAAGGTTCTCCTGGTTCTTGATGATGTCGACAAGTTGGATCAACTGAATGCATTAGCTGGAGAAGGCCATTGGTTTGGCAAAGGAAGTAGAATTATTGTTACATCAAGAGATAAACATCTGCTAACTTCTCATGGCATAAATTGCGTGTACGAAGTTAAGACTTTAGATGATGATGAAGCACGAGACCTTTTTGGTCGCATGCCTTCCGAAATGGCATGAAGTTGAGATAAGAAGGGATCTCATCGATGAAGCATTGCGTTATGCTAGGGGCCTTCCGTTAGCCCTGAAGTGTTGGGCTCATTCTTATGTGGAAGAGAGGAACCTGAATGGGAAAGTGCATTGCTAAACTCTCCAAGATCCTGATCCAAATATCAATGGCGTTCTCAAGATAAGCTTCGAAGGATTGGAGAATAAAGAGAAGGAAATTTTCCTAGACATCGCTTGTTTCTTTAAGGGGAAAGAATAGGAGACATCAGAAAATTCTTGACAGCTGTGGTTTTGAAACAACTATAGGAATAGGAATTCTCATAGAGAGGTCCTTGATAAGAAATGAGAATGGGTACTTGCAAATGCATGATTTGGTTCAGTTGATGGGTAAGGATATTGTTAATCAAGAATGCCCCGATGATCCTGGGCAGCGTAGCAGATTATGGCTTTTTGAAGATGTTCAGCAAATTCTATGTGAAGACACGGTAAATGTCATTTATGTCAATTTTGCTACATCTTATTTTTTATATCATTCTAATTTGAAAATCTCAATGGAAATTTTCTGTGACCATTGAATTTGCTTTGTTATGGATAGGGAACAAATAAAGTACAGGCCATAGTATTGGACTCACCTGAAGCAGAAGAGATAACTATTAGTCCTCATGCTTTCTCAAGCATGAAAAGGTTGAGAATGCTCATTTTTCTGAAGTGCATATCTCTTCAGAAGGTCTTGTGCGTCTCCCTAATGAGCTAAGATGGCTTATATGGTCTGATGCGCCGGATCTAGAATTTGGCTCTGGTCCAAAGAAACTTGTTGGAATTAATGTCCAGGGAAGTATCAAACAACTTGGAGGCAAATTTATGGTAAGCTCTTGTGATGATTAGCTTTCCCTTCTTATTGCTGCAAATATTTGTGTAGCTTAATGACTGCACGGGTATCATTTTGCAGAATTTTAGAAATCTGAAGTTCATTAATTTTTGGAGATGCGAGTCCCTGGTTAGTGTTCCTGACCTTTCATCGGCTCCAAATCTGGAGAGCTTGAGACTTGGTGATTGCAAAAGCTTGGTAGAAGTTCACCAATCCGTCGGTTTTCTTGATAATTTAAGGTTTTTGTCGCTAGAATTGTGCTCTAATCTTAGTATCTTTCCCAACGAACTCAAGACAAAATCTCTTCGAACCCTTAGTCTCTTGGATTGCTCTAAACTTGAGAAGTTCCCTGATATTCTGGAAAAGATGGAACATCTAGAAAGACTTAATCTGCACAGCACGGGTATTAAAGAACTCCCGACATCAATTGAAAATCTTGTCTCTATGAAGAGTATGAGTTTACAATATTGCGAAAACCTCACAAGGCTTCCGCCGAGCATTTATAAGTTGTGCAATCTCGAATTTCTGACTCTTCTTGGCTGCTCGAATTTTGTTATGTTTCCAAAGAGCTTGGAGGATTCAACTGATCATGATGGCTATCTTGGATTCCAAAATCTAATCACGCTAAATCTTGACTCCTGCAATTTATCAGAAGTAGAGTTCCTTGAGAGTTCTTCCAGTTTTCCCAAGTTGCGGTACCTAGGTCTTGCAGAAAACAAGTTTACTCATCTACCAACATGCATCAACAAATACGATGATTTGGAAACGTTGAATGTGAGTAATTGCCAGCAACTACAAGAGATTCCTCAGCTTCCGTCAAATATGCGGAGACTAAGAGCAAGAGGCTGCAAATCTCTGCAAACAGATATGTCTTCATGCTTGGAATTATTCCGCAAACGGGTCAAGATGGCTGATCTGTCATCATTTGAGGTCAAACTCTCTCTCTCTCTCTCTCTCTCTCTCTCTCTCTCTCTCTCTCTCTCTCTGACTAACATTGAATGCTTGATATGCGTACCATCTGTATGACAGGACATCCGAATATGAGACATGTCGAAATTCTCGTAAGTGGAGAAGAAATTCCAGAATGGTTTCTGCGCTGTGAAGTTTCTTCTTCAGGATGGTATGCCGACCAAGGGGTTTCTATATGTTTCCTGGTTCCCCAGGACTTGTATGACAACTTCTTAGGACTGGCACTATGTTTTGTTCTTGGCCCGGAGAAAGGAAAAGTGGTTGGAGCTTCATGCAATATCGCAATATCTGTTAATAACCATTACGTGTTTCGGAAGAGTTCGAAAGGGGTGGATCATTGGAATCCGATTATGTGGGGCTTATGTGTATCCCACGCCGTTGTCTGGGTGCAGTAGAGAGGCGTCCGAAAAACGGTTGGACTCTTTTCAAGTTTACCTCACACCATTGAGAGCAATCTTTAAAAAATGTGGATTCCGTCTAATATGCGAGCAACAGGAGGATGATCTGAGGGTCGTGCTCCAACACCATCAGCCGATTGATGAAAAAAATTGGATTCCCGAGGAAAGTGACTCAGAAGAAAGACAACTCAATGACACACCGTGGTAGGGAAAGCAGATCAACTTCAACAAAGAAGAGAAGGTTGTCTTGACTACGGCAAGACTATGGGTTCCGCTATCGCCGACTGACCTAAACCTGTCGAATTTGTGACGACTTGCTGCGGAAGTGACTCTAAGGGGAAGCGAACTGGGAGATGCGATTCCGATGCCTTTTGAATTTCGCCCTTTCTGTCTCTACTAGAAATCTTCCCTCTCCTTCGTTATGATTTGTGATGCAGAGTGCATTAATACAAAATTAGATGGATTCTTGTTGAATGGCCATGGTCTTCCAAGTTGCTCTGTGAAATTCGTCGGATAGAGCTCTGTTACGTCTCTTACTCCAATTAGTGATGCCAATGCTTCATACTTTAAAATTTTTGAGATAGTAAGTTTTGCTGAATCTAGTATAATCTATATCTTTAGGGAAGTGTTGATCTGATTGTCTCACAGATCAAAAAGTCTATCGAGGGGAAATTAGTTGATGGCTCTGCCGTTGCTAGACAGATTGCATTGGATGGGTACGAAGTCTTGCGTCATAACTGGTGGCTTCTTTGAGCTTTTAGCAGGTTGCTCACTTCATCCTGTCTGCAGAGGTATATCTTTGCCGATGTATAGAGGGATGTTGATACCTTAATATTTTGCCCAAAAGAACTCATTTGAGGGCTTGATTTAGATTGATAAGTCATCCGGTTCATGAAAATAGGGATTGTATTGATGTTGCGTGACACAAGGATCTTTCTCAGAGCGTAACAACAAAGTTTCATGTTAATATTGTCCGACATGGATAATAAGGCTTTTGCATATTTGCTTTAGCATTATGTTTATTATTACAAAGTGAGTTTTTTGTTTGCGCACTTATGCCTGGCCATATATATTTGCATGTTTAGGAATAGAAAATAGGAAAAGATTGCATAAAATTAGCTTGTACTAAAAGAAGAAAATGTATCAATTCATGGGAGGTAGTACAATGCAACGTAATCCATATCCCGTATCAACGTCAGGACCGCAGAAGTAAGGTGAGCTCCAGTGCTGTCCTGGGCTCCTAACTAGCCAGGCAAAAGGTCATTGGCAACTCTAGTCTCATTCAATCCACACTTCATGAAAATTTAAGTTGGGGTAGGCAGGGTTCCGAAGAGTCCGTGCAAAGAGCAAGTGCGACTTCATAGGGCTATCAAAAAGGCTTGCATCGGCCCGACCCAACTCTAAAATTTTAGTGAATTTTTGGGCCGGATCTTAGTTCTGTTTCAATAAGGGCCGGTACCATCAGGGCCCGAAGAACAGAAGCCTTGACCTCCTTTGAATAAGGCCGGTACTAGTCTGGAGGAACATGGCCCACTGATCACGGGCCTCCTTCACGTTCTAACTGGGGTTGGTGCGGACGTGGATGAACCTCCACCACCCTTTCGATGGACCTCGCCCTACAAAGTTTCTTCTTGATTTCGTCTGTTCGTTCGTCTTGACATAGAGCAAATTTCGGCGGGATTACTTCACTGATTTTTTTTTCAAGCTAAAATTTCATTCATTTAACAAGACAAAAGCATCGCAATGGCAAACTATCTCAAACAACTTCAAAATAAAATAAGCTTCAAATAACTTTATGGGTCACATGCTAAAAGAGTAAATTGGCTTCTTCAAACTAAAATCGGCAGCCGATCACAAATTTATCTTAGTAATGAGCTCATATCAAGATCTCCATATATTGTTATGGCTTTGCTTTTCGGCTGTGCACGCTTAAGTTTGGTGTCCCCAATACCATTGCAAATTAGAGTAACAAGGTTGAACGAGCACAAATCCAATACTTGTGAGAATAAAACCTTCACGAAACTCTTCCGATCTCCTATGAAATTGGACTTGTACAACAAAAAAACTTGAGAAAAGTGACAATCCGAATTCATACCCACAAAAAAAAAAGCCCCAAATCTAGACTTTTGTAAATGTTAAGATCTCGAGTGACGGATGACCGTGCCATTTTCCCCTTCTCCCACTTGTTATGGCAGGTGTCAAATGGCTTTTGGGGCGACTTCAGACGCTGACACTTGTGTAAATGTCAAGATCTCAGGTGTTTAGGGTAAAAATAACAAATTTCTTACGTTAAAAGCCAAAATTCAAGTCAAACATTTATTTATTCTTTTAAATGCATCCTCCATAAAAGAAATTAGAAAAATAATCCTGTTATCATTTGAAATAAATAATTTTTTTTCAAAATTAAATCCATGTACTTGGCTTGGGTAATTTCCATGGAAGTGCAGACTGTTTTGTCCACGTATAAGAAGTGAGGCTTCTCTCGTCATGGCATGCCCATCTCCCTGATTAATCAAAAGTTGGATCAAACAAACGTGGATCAAACCGATTAGAGAAATTATTTAGACGGTGCTTGCTATTGCAAATGGATATTTACTTGTGGTGGAGATGAAATGTTCCATGGTGTTGCGACTACTTCCTCGGCACCGGCTAGCTTGTCGTGTCTATTAGATCAAATGGACCCGAAAATCGTGATTCGTTATCGATGTATCACCCTAGCTATCCCACTCTAGAGGATCCCCGCTGCACCCATGCTAGGCAATCGGGTCCACACCACAAGCACATGTACATCTAATCCTATGGACGATACCACATATGTAGTGAAGAAACTCACATTGAATCAAATTAAAATGAAGTTAGGTATATGCTCCAAGCAATTTATTTTGTAATATACGGTTTTGCATTTTATCCTTGAGATTAATCAACTTCTTTTGTCTTTTGGCCTTAATAGCATTTGGATTCAAGCCGACAGAGTTTAGAAGGTGCATGAGAATAACTCCATAGCTCAAGTAATATTGAAAAAACGAATACAATTTGAACCTTTTTCAAATTTAAGTCTCAAGTAACTTTGATTCTATCTTTCGTGAAATTGAGCGCTTTTCATTGATCATTAATTATATGATGAAGATGATAGAAATCTTGAATTCTTGATATCTATGGGGTTTCGAAGCTTGATTCATAAAAAAAAAAAAGGAAAAAAAAACCCGACCCGCCCGCCCCAAATACCTCGGACGTATATGATTTAGGTATTGGGTTGGCCCAGGCCAGGCCAAGCTTGGCACTGCTTGGTTTCGAACCGGGTTGGCCTGTATGAGATACGCTTCGACTCGTCCCATTGCCACCACTGCGGCCTTGTACAAGGTTTATTTGCGCTCACCTAGCAATCTATTAGCTCTCTCCAGTTTCATGTCAAGAGAGTCGCTTGAAGGCAAATAAGAAAAATGGAAATAGATAAATAAAATTTACCATTGAACGGCATCATAACAAGCCCCATTGCTTGTCAAAATTAGTTACATAGCTTTTTGCAGCAAAGCGTCTCACACATCCATGCTAATTCTCAAGTTCCGGCAATAGTTTTGAGTTGCTCTGTATTGAGGAGAACTCCATACTTTCATGGCTTCACATCAATGGCATGTTACTAATATAATAATTAAATATTAAATTATGCTTTGTTAACTTTTCAAAAAAGTTTGTAGTGATCGCACAATATCTAACATTGTAAATGTTCTGACTTCAAATTTTCCTCGATCTCATTTGTCTCCATAATTAAATATTTTCATGCTTAGTACTAAGTAAAAAAAACTAGACTAACGTTACAGTTACTAGCATTAGCTTTCTATTTCGGATTCGAACCCGAAGGAGGAAATGAGGAAAAATTACCAAAAAAGTTTTAAATCTATTGCAATTGTACTAATTCAACCCAAAACTTTTTTTTTTGTTGATTCAATCCTAAACCTTTTGTAATTATATCATTTTAGTCCATCTGATGAATTTTACCCAATAGATACTGATGTGGACATTGACCGGCTGGCAATTGAATATTTTAAAAAAAATTTGAATTTTTTAATGATTTTTTTTATACTTTTTATTTTTTCCATTCTTTTTATTATTTTCCCCAACCCCTCCCCTTCCTCAGCCGATCATCAAGGTCCGATGACCAGCCAGAGGCGTTGCCGGCAAGGCTAGGCCTCACCCAGCCATGGTGAGCCTCGACCTTGCCATTCCCAGGTAAGGCAAAGATTGCGAGGTTGAGCCCTGTCATGGTTGAGCAAGGCTTGACCTCATCGGCCTAGATCTGGGTTGACTCAATCTCTAACAAAGTCAACCTGACATTTGTTAGCTAAGCGGCCTTCTTGCTCAGTGTCTTGCTCTGCCATTGCTCGACTTTGGCCTCTATCTTCCCTTCCACGCCTTGGCTGAACCCTAGATATGACTCATACCCATAGGTTGTTTGTAGAACCTGCAACATGTTTTTTTTAAAAAAAAACTTTTAAGAGATGTGAACTTAACGATCGATGGTTGTGTTCAAAGAAGAGCGAGAAAAGCTTGCGTCGAGCAATACGAAGAAAGGAGCCATCACGGATGCTTGCGCCATGTTGACAGTGACATTGAGGTCAAGCCCTGCCATGCTCGGGCAAGGTTCGATCCCACCAATCGGCTGAGGAAGGGAAGGAGTTGGCGGGAAAAAAAGAAAAAGAAAAAGAAAAAGATCAAAAAATATTAAAATATTAAAAAAATATTAAAATATTTAGTCGTCGGCTGGTCAAAATTCGTCGAATGAACTGAAATGGTACAATTGCAAAAATTTTAGGACTGAATCGGCAAAAAAAATTCTAAGACTAAATTGATATAATTATAATAGCTTTAGGACTTTGTTGATAATTTTTCCAAGAAAATGAGGTTGCCTCCCGTTCAGATCCTAGCACCACATATCAATGGCAAGAAAGGGGAGAGGGAAGGCTCCATGTGCACCATATGATCAGGTGAGATATTTCGGTGATAGAGCCCTAGAGGTGATTGAGGACCAGGTACCGTGTTGGTGAGGCCCAATTTGTGATTAGCTAAGGATAGGCCAGTTTTTTAGCCGTGCTTAATCTCCACTTTTTCTCACAATTAGATCGAAGATAAGCCCATTAGTGCTAAGATCTTGACGGAAAATGACTTGCCACTGTCAAAATTGTGCCTTTCCAAAGCTGAGGGTCTTCGATTTCTTTTAGACCTGAAGCTATATGGTGATCTGTGGGTAGTTCAAATTGATCTACAGGCACAAGTAATGGGCGATAAGTTATCAGCTATAGAGCTGTTATCAACCAGCTCCTTATTAGGCTCGGCCCAAGCTCCCTGGCCCATTTGCAACCTGGTGGACGAATGCAAGCTTCTGTTGGCCTAGCTACCGCATGTGTCTATTATTCATTCACCCGAGAAGCCAATGCATTTGCGGATTGGATTGCGAAGGCCCATAGAATAAGGTATCTCCCCTCTAATTGATTATCTTATCCCCCCTTTATCCTTCGGGATTTTTTATGTTGCAGTTTGTCTTTAAGTTGCTTCTCAAACTTAGTTGATTAAATGAAAGTAACTCTTTGAAAAAAAAAAATTAAAGTAACTTGTATTTCGACCGAAAAAAAGGGTGATGACAAATGGGTTGGGTCGGATCTATATTGGTTTGAACCGAATTGATCCATTTTCGTTCTTTCATCCTAATTGGTTTATATCCAACCTACCCCGGCCAAAACAAATATCCAAATCTACGGAAATGAGCTTTATTTTGAATAAAATTGAAAAAGTTAAAAATTAGATCTCAAAGGCATTTATTCTCATATGACTAGCCGGAGAAGATGAAAATGTTCACGTTATATTAGGAATTTGAACCCATAACATTATTTCTTATGGTCCAATCTCAGATACGACCTAAGAAGTTGTACACCCTATTAGATTTTTTTTGTAATGTAGATGAATGTGTCTGTGGGTCTAGCAAAGTACAGAATACTGAAGATAAGATTAACTTTTATGGCCAAAGAGTTAAGTCGTTTGAAAAATCTTGAAATTTCAGGCAAAATTGCCAGAAAATCAAAACTTATTGTTAAAGAATGATAACATGAAAAAGAATCGATCAGCATATACCCTTGGTTTTGATGATTTTCTAATTAACAAAGTTGTGCGCTTATTTCCTATATATAAAAAGCTTTATATGTTCCAATTAGAGGGCTAATTTTAGATTAAGATAGTTGATGGATCCTTAACCTTGCGCCTCTTCTATTAATGTGCCACGGTATAAGGTTTCAAATTTACGATATGTTGGTAAACTTCTTATGGTTATGAATTATGCAGAATTGATAACAAGCAAACCGACAAATAAATCTAAGAATTGGAAATCATTACGAACCGGTATGCGCAACGTAGGTTGGCACAAATAAACTTTCATGATGTCCTAAGGACTCCTTTATTTAATATTCTTGATTAAATTCTTCATTTGGAGGAGTAGGTCTTCATATGTCATAGGTGCCAACCATATAAACTGCATAAGAAAGTTCACGTCAAAAAGTTTTTCCTCTTTTGCACATTTCATAATTTTAAGCCATATTACATTCATATGGGGGGCGTGTAGGATTTACCATAACTGACCATATTTGTGAACTTTCAAAGAAATGTCGGACACTTGTAAAATTGGGGTGTTGGTAAGTCCCTTCCAATGTTTTTACTTCCCACACTCGTAAAATTCAAAAGAAGTTGCTAACTTACTATGGTTCTGTTCATTTCACAGAAAATGTGATGTTTTTAGAAATTTTTTTTTAGAAAGTTATTTTTCAAGAAAATGACAATATTTTTCGGTGTTCGGCTAAGACCTGAAAATGAATTGGAACATATTTTCCATTATGTGGTAAGGGAAATCGATTTTGATGTTTTTGAGTTGTCGTTTAGTTGAAAATTACTGAAGTGGATGTGTGCCAACCTATGTTATACGACCAACGCTAACGTGGATAATTTTATAAAATTTCATAAAAATGAATATTTTAATAATTGTTTGATGAATTTTCTTTTTCTTTTTCCTTCTTTCTCCATTGCCATCGGCAAGCGATGGCCACAGGCAAGCCATGAGCTCACGAGGATCTAGCAAACTGGAGGGTCCTCAATCTCGATGCTTGTTAACACTTGAAATTTTGACATCTCATTTATTTATATATTGCATAAAAATTAGGGA
>JAGVVM010010652.1:0-11750 GCA_019149425.1 Psidium friedrichsthalianum
CCACTCAAGATGCTCAAAAACGCCACCGAATTCCTGTAGCAGCACAAGCGGAGCCACCACAATTTTAGCCACATTATGGTCTGTTTCACAAATAGAGGGACGTCGCATACCCCTATCCCTATTCGCAGTCTCGTTTTAGCAATTTGAAAGTCTTCGCCAGGAGATCTGGACAATTCCCACCTACGAGTTTTGTCCTGAGATTTTTTCTTCAACGTCCCTCGCGGAGCACTCATGAAAGAAAGCCAAGGCCTATTACCAGGCCAATATTGATGCTATAGTCAAGCCTTGGAGGATACGCGTGCCCAAGAGGTTGAATGGCAGACAACTTGGATCAAGAAATGGAGATTAACCGCACTTCCCAAGAGTACATAAAGCTCTTCAAGGAGAATTGGCACGCTTTGGTGGAGCCATACGTCCTAGAGTACATTGTCTCTTACGTACCAGGCATGGAGCCTCAAGTGCCCAAAAACTTCAAACAATCCGCTAGTGATGAAGATGAAGAGTTTTACAACTGAGGACGGGATGCCTTGAGGAGCTTTGAGAACCTTAGATGATAGATGCTCTGAACTTCGATAGAGGAATCCCATCGAGTTTAGAATATATGAATATTTCATGATGCATCTTATGAGTACTCTTTTGAGGACTTTCTTTGTAAAAGACATATTCTGACTTTATCTATGCATACTGAGACATTTTTCTGAATTTTTCAAGGCAATCATCATGGATTACTTCCATTGCAATAATATGTTTATTTGTGTTAAATGGCACAAAAGGCTTCGAATGTGAAACTAAGGCTCACAAACAAGCCTTTTCCCCATCCATCACAAAGAAGCATGGTATTGAGATGAGTTCGAGCTTTAAACTTCCATAGTTGTTTCGACATCTCTAACTTGCTCTTATCCTGATAGGAAATTCCAGTCACGAGGACGCGATTACAAACCCGCTTGCAGACCCAAATGGAGCAGGAGGAGATCGACTCTCGAGTCAATATTCTAGAAACCCAAATGACCCAAATGGCGGCTATGATGGCCCAAATGAAAACAATACTGACGGTTATTTATGCAAGACCTATTGTACTCGTCAATCTTAATCACACATCTCACCCGACTACGCATACCGCTCTAGAAGCGATAAGATCTGCTAGTGTTAATCCGATCTCAAACGTAGATCAAGTCCCAAAAACTGAAGTCCCAACAAAGGTGGTGCCGATCGTAATCGACTCGGAAGAGAAGCAGAAGGAGAAGTAGAAAGAGAAGCCTGTAGCAAAACCTGACGATGGAGTCAAGAGAATAGCTAAGATTGAGGAGTGTATAGCTAGTCAAGGGTACGAGCTGTAGAGGTTCAAAAAGATTACTCCTTTCGCAAAGATTGAGGTCCTCACTGACTATAAAGAGCTCGAGTTTGCAAGAAAGTACAATGGGACTGGTTGTTCGAAGGCTCATCTTAAGTATTACATGTATAAGATGGCTAAGTATTCTGATAGCATCACACTACTTATAAACACGTTCCAGGAGGGCCTAATGGGCGCAATGCTAACATCGTATGTTGAGCTGGACATTCAAAAGTACAAGGATTGTGATGAGTTTGCAGATGAGTTTCTGCGTAAGTATAAGTTTACACCATGACCGCCCCGACTAGGGAAGACTTGCTTAGAACTACGAAGGGAAAGAATGAAACCATGTATCTATACACATAAAGGTGGAGGGCTTTGGCTACTTAGGTGAAACCGTCAATCCCTGAGGATAAGTTGGTGGACATCTTTTTGAAGGCGCTGCCATATGATTACTTCGATAAGCTGAACACCTTTAGGTGCCAAACCTTTGCGCATTTGATTAAGGTGGCAGAGCGACATGATTGGGGAGTGAGAGAAAGGCGGGCACCCGAGGCTAGTTTCAAACATCAATCCTGATAAAGGAGGAACGAGAGCATAACATCAAGGTAGCATTTGTCTCCAATCCACCTAAACCGAGGAAATTTGAGAGATCCATCCCAACTCAAGGGAGTACCTTGTGGACGATGCAGAAGATTTATGAACCAAGAAGGAGGGCATCTCCTAAGACTTTTACACCACTCCCACTAACCATGTCAAAATTGCTTCCTATGCTTCTAGAGGGAAGGTTTCTGGTCAAAAAATCATCGAGGGCCAAACCTGACTAGATTTCCTGTTTTGATGAAACTCAAAGTTGTGTATATCACATGGGGGAGAGAAGTTATAACATGGACGATTGCCGAGCTTTGAAGTTTGATGTTCAGGCTCTCATTGATAGTAACCTACTTGGGTTTGATAAGACAGAGCCGAACGTTCGACAAAACCCAGTCCTGTAACATGGAGAGGTGAATGTGATATTTGACCACTTAGATGAAAATTGTGTGAGTGTTATGGTTGATGTTGACAAGCTGAAGAGTCTTCTAGCAACAACAGCAACACACCCCCAAGGAGGGAAGATCACAAGAGAGGAGAAACTATGTTGCCTAGCCAAATTGGTCAGCCTAGGCGTAATCAGAGGAGTTGGTAACCCCATAGCCAATAGGATACCATCCACTATTAGCTTATCTACGGATCGCTTTACCTTTGAAACCGAATGGGGGGATTAGTGGAAAACTCCATGTGAGCATTTAATGGGGGATATAAAGCTCCAATTGAATCCAATGAAGGATCGGACGAGGAAGACCTCAGATGAGAAAGGATGCGCCAGGCTAATAGATGTTTTATCAAAGAGGTTAAGAAGCGTGGTGAGATTGTGGACACGTTGGGGCAAGACTCGGGGGGATACAACTTTAAAGTGTGCTACTCACCCCCTCCATGATTTTTGAAAAGCGTAAAAACATCGTGCCTGACGGATGGGACAGTATGAAGATCCCAAAGAAGAGGACTTAGCTGGAGCAACTGATGTGACAATTCCTTCTAACCAAGTGGACTATTGAGTGGGGAAGAGAGCAAAGGGATTCATGTTTGGTTCACTAACATGGAGGCGCAATTGACCCATCTTGCAACAATGTTGACTGATTTGTCCCAACAGTTGGTGAATAGCTCAAGAGTAAAGGGGGCATGTATGTTATAGAACTTCGAAAAAAACTTGAGAGACAGAATCACAAGATTATCAGCCTAGAAGACAATGTCGAGATTTAGCTGGCACGCTCATGGAATTAAAGTCACTTATGAGTCCTCCACCTCAACAGGATAAGGTTGCCTCCTCCAAGCATGCTTCAAAGGCTATATTTCACCAGAAGTATAATGGTGATGGTTGTCCATAGACTCACATTATGTATTACCTGCAAGTCTTAGCTAGCTGTTACGAGAATGAGAGAACCCTTATCCATAACTTTAGATATGGTTTGGATGGTAGCACTTTGACATGGTTTTTGACTCTGGATCACTGTCCGACCCTTAGTTGGGATGATTTTGTCGACCAGTTTCTCGAAGAATACGAGCTTGATTAGGAATTTGTTGTTACCCGAGAGGACTTGATTCGTATAAGCAAGGATAAGGATGAGGATTCAGGTCTTATGCGCGTAGATGAAGAATACGAGCTGCACAAGTACATCCCCCACTAATGGAGAAGGAGTTGGTAGAATATTTTCTGAGGACGCTACCCTGCGAATTTCTCATCCCCATGTATACATATTGTTATAGGTCCTTCGCCCACATGGTTCGGAAGATTGAAAGGATAGAATAGGCACTACAGCACGATGAAGCTACGAGCGTGAAAATCTATGGCGACAGCTTGAAAAAGCGAAGGAGTATTGATACCCCCTATGCAGAATTAAGATTTGATTATAACTTCGAGGACCTGGATGAGGATAAGTTAATCTGTATCATTGATGGGATAGCCTTATTAATAATTAATCTTGATGAAGCCAAAAGCTCGAACAGGAATGACTACTCAGTTAAGAATATGATGATTAAAATCCCTAACAATGAGATGAGTGAGGTTCCAGGGAAATGTGTTGCGAAGGGTAAGCCATTTATGATTGCGGTACCTCCCGTTAAAGATTTTGATCCTAAGGTAGTCCCATGGGACTATGGCATGGGCGATGTAGATGCCATTACTTGGCCCGGTAGGTGTCAAGTGCAAAAGAGGGTGAACTAGAGAAAGGAGGCATGACTGAAGAGGACACTAGGTAACTCATGTCCATTGTGAGAACAAGCGAATATGAAGTCATTGAGTAGCTAAGAAAGATGCCTGTGCAAATCTCGTTGTTAGAACTCTTCAAGATCTCGGAGAAGCATAGGAGCACACTCATGAAGGTGCTCAATGAGACTCACATGCCAGAGATGATCAATGAGGCATAACTGGAGCACTTTGTAAGCTCAGTCCTCTTAAAAGACCAAGTCTCCTTCTCTAATGAGGCTTTTCCGCTAGAGGGATGTGCTCATAACAATGCACTCCACATATTTTCCATAATAAGTGGATATCTTGGATTTCGGTAGATAATGGATCAACTTTCAACATATACACTCTAAGTACTCGTAGGAGCCTCGGGATGAAGGAAGAATCAATCAAAGCTTTTAAGTCTACCATTTAGGCATTCGATGGTGTGAAAAGTGAAGTTCTAGGAGAGATAGAACTGGATGTTACTATCGGCCCAACTAAATTCCTGATTGCATTCTAGGTCCTCGACATTCAAGCTTCTTTTGGACTCTTATTAGGAAGGCCATGGATTCATATAGCTAGGGCAATCCCGTCCAATTTGCACCAAAAAGTTAAAATGGTTGTCGACAATAAGTTGGTCATCATTCATGGAGAGACTGATCACTTGGCATATCACCTAGATGCCATCCCATAGGTGAAGCTATCGTTAGATGAAGAGTTAGACTTTCATGCTTTTGAGTGAATGTCCATTATGCATGTACCAACTAGTACTGTGATTAAAACCCCTGATTTCTCTAAGTCAGCAATCATGGTTGGAGAAATGTTGCTGCAACACGGATTTATTCCAAGTGCAGGGCTTAGAAAGTATGGCCAAGGTATTTGTGAGCTAATCGGCTTGATAACTATGGAGAATGGGGTGGTCTAGGCTATAAGGCCGAGCCGAGTCACTGCTACCAGTTCAATGATCACCAAAAAGGTCGAGGCCGAGGTAGGGGCATTAATTGTGAGAAGCGAGGAGGCTACGAAGGTCGGGTAATCATTTTCTTGGCACAAGCACTTGGAAGGGAAAGGTGAAGATATTCGAGACCTTTGAGCCATTCTAGTTGACAGTATAGCTAGATTTGAGATGTTCTCTTTCATGGATGGATTTTCTAGCTCCAACCAAATCCTCATAAGGAACATAGAGCCATAACTTGCTATAAAGTGGGGGATATTTTGCTATAAAGTTATGCCTTTCGCTTGAAAAATGCTAGGGCAATGATCAATGCATAAGGAGATTGTTCCATATATAGATGACATAGCCAAGTCTAGAACGTTATGAAGTCTATTCACGTTAGGAAATATTCAGCAACTTAGAAATATAAACTTAGAAAATAAGCTAAGGTTAAATTTGCCAAATCATTGGGATTCATGGTTAGCATCGCGGCATTGAGATAGACTCTTTGAAGATTCAAGCAATCTTCAACTTGGGCGCACCGTCAACGGTCAAAGAAGTAAGAACCTTGTTGGGCAAGTTGAACTATATCGCCTATTTTATATCTCAAATTTCAAAAATAGCAAAGCCTTTCTTTAAGCTATTGAGGAAGAATGCCAAAATTGAATGGGATTGCGAATGCCAACAAGCTTTCGACAAGATCAAGGGATACCTTATTCATCTGCTAGTATTAGTGCCACTGGCCCCCAGCATTCCTTTGACCCTCTACTTGACAATTCATGAGGAGTCATTAGGGGATCTGCTCACCTAAACAAACTTGAAGATGGTAATGAGCGAGCAATTTATTACCTCAGTAAGAAGTTCACTGCATCAAAGGTGAATTATTTGACAGTTGATAAGACTTGTGTAGCTTTGGTCTGGGTACTCCATAGACTCAGGCAGCATACACTTCACCATACCATCCTATTGGTCGCAGAGAATGACCTAATCAAGTACTTGCTTGAGAAACTATCGATGGTAGAAAGGTTGGCTAAATGGTAGGTCCCCCTTTCTGAGTTCGATATAAGGAGCTCGAATCAAAAGTTTGTGAAAGGATGAGCTATTGTTGATGTGCTGGCCGAGAGTCCCCAAGGATTCGCCACTCCAGGCGAAAGTGAAATCAAGGATCGGATCTTGATATTGTCCGAAGATAGATGGAATATGTATTTTGATGGTGCTATCAACTTGGCTGGATTAGGAACTGGGGCAATTTGATATCCCCAGAAGGTCGACATTACCCCGTTGCGGCAAAATTGGTATTCCCATGTACCAATAATGTTTCCGAATACGAAGCTTGTATTCTGGGTTTGTAGCTGGCCCTATCCATGAAAGCATAGAGAATGCAAGTTTACAAGGATTCAATGCTTATCATTTTGCAGGCACAAGCGAATGGAAAATAAATGATCCTAAGCTCATACCTTATCACAAGTTCCTGGAGGAGATGATCAAGGAATTCGAGGAAATTGCCTTTGAATATTTGCCAAGAACTCAGAATCACTTCGCCGATGCCCTAGCTACTTTATCCTTCATGGTCAAAGTGGAAAATGGTATTGATAGTGAACCCTTGAGGATCGGCATTATCAAGTAACTGACCTCTTATATGGTGGTCGAGGAAGAGTTTGATGAGTAGCCATGGTATCATGACATCAAGAACTACCTCTCAAAAGGGGAGTTTTCCCCAAGAAGTCAGATCGTGGATAGAAAATATATAGTGAAAGCAGCTACGAAGTTTTTCCTTAGTGGTTAGACATTGTATAAGAGATCCCTTGATTCAATCCTACTAAGGTGTGTGGATGCCAAGAGGCCAACCTGATTGTGAAGGAAATTCACGAAGGAGAATCCGGTTCGCATATGAATGGTTTTCTACTTGCTAAAAAGATCATGTGCCTGGGTTATTGCTAGATGACCGTGGAGTCAAATTGTAATCAACATGAGAGATCATGTCACCAGTGTCAGGTATATGGGGATAGGATCAATGCGCCCCGAATGAGCTTCATTAGATGTCTAAAGCATGGCTATTGTCTAGGTGGGGGATAGACATGATAGGGTCGATCAACCTCGTGGCTTCAAATGGGCACCATTTTATTCTGATGGCAATCAATCACAAAATGGATTGAGGATACTTCACATGCTAGTGTTACAGCGAAGAATGTGGTGAAGTTTATCAAGGATGGAACACACCAAGCCATCATCACTGATAATGGTTCAAATTTGAACAATGAAATAGTTGATGGTCTCTTAGACGCTTTCAAGATTAAACATCTCAACTCATCTCCTTACTGCCCACAAATGAATGCGGCTGTGGACGTAGTAAACAAGAACATTAAGAAGATCTTCTCAAAGACCGCAAAGAATTATCAAGATTGGTATGAAAGTTTACCTTATGCATTGATGGTATATCGGACATCAATTCGAACTTCAACAGGGGCAACCCCTTATTCTTTGGTATATAGCATGGAAGCAGTCCTGTCCGTGGAAATAAAGATCTCCTCACTAAGGATCCTTTCCCAAATCAAACTCACGGAGGCTGAATGGATACGACAAAAACACAAGCAGTTAAACTTGATTGATGAGAAGCATTTGAGGGCAATCTGCCATGGTCTAAGTTACCAGAGAAGGGTCGCTAAGTCATTCAACCAGAAAGTTAAGCCTAGATCCTTTGAGATTGCTGATCTGGTATTGAGAAAGACAATCACGAGCACTCCGCATCGTGGTGGTAAATACACCCTGAATTACTAAGGGCCTTATGTGGTTAAGAAAGTCCTGCCTGGTGGAGCTCTAGTCCTTATGAACATGGACAAAGAAGAATTGGGATATCCTGTAAATGTCAATACAATCAAGAAGTATTATCCGTAAATGAATTGGAAGCCTAATAGCGCTTTTCCCCAGATGAATTCAAATCACTCCAGATTTTCACATGCATTTCATGTATACATGCATATTTGTTCGTCCCTTTTTCATTATAATATTTGAGCAATCTAATTCACGAGCTGAAGAGCTTCTCACACAGATGAATTGGTAATAACCATATCTCCCCAAATCTTAAGGTCTTTTTTTGACTGTGTTCACTCAAATAGCTCCAGGGGATCACTATCGAGGCCGTTGGGGTCATTTGAGGGTCCAACAGGTAAGTATCCCATCTCATTCGAGAACTCAATATTAGTTTGAGAGTCTGGAAATCCTTAGGCACTAGGCCTGGGAAAATCTTGGGGGTGATCTTTATCTCAAGAAAATCTTCAAAATCATCCAAATATTTTGAAGCATACATCATCCATCGAAAATTTCCATGGAAGATGACTTTGATAAAAAGAAATGAATTTCCAAAAGAGAACGTTCAAAGTCTGTCGAATGGAGTACCTCAAACGATGAGAAGCAAGCTATGCCCAAATATGTCCCTATACACTCTTGAATAGTGAGTGGAGGCCTTTGTTTAGGGACGTAGGGATCATTCACAGCAATTACATGGATTAAGAGGACAAGAGACCTTCATTTTACAAGTGACCATTGCTAACCCTTTTGAACGGCAGTTTCATTTCTATATCCCTGTTAAGAACCACTCCACATCAGGGTCAAAAGGAGGTGATTCTAGCAACAACAGAAGGTAAATGGTTAGAAATTTTCTTTTTTAAACTAATATCAATCTTTGAGTGTTTTTTGCATTTAAACTCACATTGTAAATTCAAGTGCCTTAGGATGACGAAAAGTGTTCATTTCTTTATCCTATACATTTTTATCCTTTGCACTGCCTAGTTGAGCCGGTATATTCATTTCTTAAACCCTGTTAGTGATCATTGTCCTTTCTTAGATAAAGATGGCACCACCTCAAAATAGAAGAATTCAGAAGAATTTAGTTCTCAAAGAATTCCTAAATTAACTTTTCAAATATGCTGAATTTTGGTTTGCATGTGTATCTAGCATAATCCTAAAAATCCCCCTTGTCAAGAAAGAGAAAAAAAAAAGTGAGATTAAGAAAAGGGGTAAGCAGAAAAAGCTGATCCTGGGCATCAAAAAGCAAAGTGTCAATCAAAAACATGGCCAATACACATCCAAATCCTTATCCATGCATGAATACCTCTAAATTTCGTATGTGCATTCTATAGACTCAGCAAGAAATACGTCTACATCTTATCTCTCTAGTAAATCCCCAGTGGGCCTAGTTAAAAGAGAAATCCCCAGATGAGTCAAATTGCAAAATGTACTTTTCAGTTGGAGTTCACATCATCCTCAAGTAGAGGCAACACCAGCCGCAATTCATACCACCCTCGTACAACGATGGTGTTTTTAGAAAACTATTCTAGAAGACCAAGATTGGTGACAAATCTGCAATGATCACCAATGTCAAACCCTTTTAATTCATTTTTTGGGCCAAAATAACTCTTTTTCTCCCATGGTCCTCAATCCTAACCTACATTACAACATTGAAAGTCTTTTCAGATTAGGGTACTTGAGTTAACGTAGAGTTGAATGATTTTAAGTATCGTTTAAAGAGGTGCGAGCAAGATTATTTCTTCTCATTTTACTAGTTTCTTGACTTGTAAATCCACAGCAGATGATAAATATTTCGTTCAATGGCATTGACTTGGCTATGAGTCCCCATTGGAAACCTTTGACCAAACCTGAATTACAATTCTTTAAAAGGCCTTTTCAGGTCAATCGACCATAGGCATTGTGAATAGTTTCGAAATCCTAAGCATAGGTTCGAGAGGAAATTCGAGTGTTTTCCTAAAAAAACAAAAAACAAAAGGACCTTTTTGAGAAATTGTGAGAAGTCCTCTTTGATGAGCATACTCCCAATTGGTATTTTAACTAAATCCTTTGGGCAATTTCATGTCATCTGATTCAAAATCTTTCCCAAAAAGAATTTGATCACATGTCATATGCATCATGTTTTGGAAACCTCTACATTAGCATACCAGTGAAATTGTCTAAATACAAGGATGATGACAAAATAAGATTCCATCAACAATGGAGTCTTTTTAAAAAATCTAAGTGAATGCCTCAAGTGTCCATAGCAAGAGTCTTAGGCATAGAATCTTAGATAAAAATTCAAGGTCAAATCTCTATCCAAAAGAGCCCTTCATAATGGTCAATAACTATCAAAAGAGCTTTTAATGGTCAATCTCTATCCAAAAGAGCCTTCTGGCCAATCTCTATCCAAAAGAGCCTTCCAATGGTTAATCTCTATCTAAAAGAGCCCTCCTAATGGTCAATCTCTATCCAAAAAGGCATTCAATGGTCAATCTCTTGCAAAAGAGCCTTTTGTGGTTAATTTCTATCGAAAAGAGCCATTCTACGGCAATCTCTATCCAAAAGAGCACTTGTGGTCAACTCCCCTATTTAACAGCGGCTCTACGGATGCTCCCAAGACACATCCCCAAACACCACATAGGTGCCACTCTCAAATAGCATCCACATAGCTGACAGATAAGCCTCAAGTATACCTCCCTTCAACTTTTGCTTGTACTATCAGACGTCTGGGGATTAACTTGAATTTAAAATTGCATTGAAAGGTTATTAGGACCACATGTCATGACTTTTTTTCTCAGTTTGAGCCGATTAGGACTCAGGTGCCCTTTGTCTTTGGGATCAATATTATCGAGATCACTCCCAAAGAGGGGCAGCTGTTGACACCTGATTTTTTATTATTTTATTTTTAGAAAATTAATTAAAATAAAAAATTTATAAAATTGGTAAAACCAAACTTTGAAAGCCTTGGCCTAGCCTTAGGAATCAATTTGAAATAGACCAAAAAATTAGGAAAAATAGCATCTGTGTCAAAAAAAATAAAAAAAAAAATAGTAATATTTATTTTAATTCCATTTTCACTTTGGACACCTAAGTCTAAAAAAATTAGCGGGTAATCATGTTCCTTCACAAATATAAACCCAAATTGAGCAAAAAAAACTACGTTTTGAGTCTTTTATTTTCAATTTCACTTTTCCCAAGCTATGACGTTGAAATATGATGCCTTGAATTGCAATTAGGTTATTTGGCTTGATAATTTGCTCAATTTGGCCAAAAGGCCTATTTGTACTTTTTGCTTGCAATTTGTCCCCAGTTTCACCAAAAATGAAATTAATAATTTTAAGGGCCCATGAAATTGAAAGCCACTAAGCTATATTTTTCATCATTTAAATCCATTGGTGGGGGGTTTGGCTTGATTTGATCATTTAAACTTTGGTTTATTGAAAATTCAATTTCGGGTCAAATTTGAAATTGGGGTGTTTTTAGAGTAAATCAAATATTTTACCCCAAAATACCTTTATTAGATGGAAAACATGTTGGAAAAGTCAATTTCGATGTCAATTTCTTGGAAAAAGGTCATTTGGGGCCAATTTGATGATTTTTGCGATCGGATGCAAACGGGTGGGCGGGTGGGGACCGGTTCGAACCTGGACTGTTCATCATTCTTCACCCCAAGCTCGATACTGTCATGGGTAGCGACCATGGTGGAACTTGGACCAATCGCGACCGTTTGGAGTAACACATTGCCTCGTCTCCCCTCGAAACAATTCAAGAACCTTCCCCCTTCAAATTTGGGTAATGCGTTCGTTGGTTGGTACGAAAAAAAGGGGTGGACAGCCTAGTATAGAGAACCGCAAATAAAAAATCCCTTACAGAGGAACTTATGGAGCTGACGGAGCACATACGAAGGAGAGAGAGAGAGAGAGAGAGAGAGGAGA
>JAGVVM010010653.1:0-12065 GCA_019149425.1 Psidium friedrichsthalianum
TCGTATAATCAGAAAGAAAATACTAAAAAAGCTAAAGCGACACACGAAATTTATATTTCGGTAAGGCAGCAAACTGTTGATGGGTATTATTCCTTGGGATTCCTCATTTTCTAGTATTTCGTCATGTTGCATAATAACTTTATAAGCGAATGTCATTATAGTTGACAGTTGTAATAATAATTATATTTGCACGTGAAAACTCCATATCAACAACTAAGAAATACAATGGAGTGATCGTTCTAGAGTGGTTCGATTCCCGCTTAGAATAGGAAACCGACTCTATTTCTAACACTGGTTTACAAATATAATTGATGGGTCAGACTAAAAGTGAACAAGTGACCTTATTCAACGGTTCCTTTATCAAATTGATTTTTGTATACCAGAATTTAGTAAGTTTAGGGTTTCTCGTTTTTGTAATTATTGAATGCAAGTTTAAAAAATATACCTTCTACCTAACAATACTTTGGGAAGAGACAGGTGCTAGCATGACAGTTTGACAGTACTGTCAATTATTTTTTACCACACGATTTATCAACCAATGAGTCATTTATGCAAAATACGCGGTGATGGTGTGTTGGATCGACGATTGATATTGTACATTGTTCCTGACAGTACTGTCAGAGAAGCACTTGCCTTTTTGTAAATATTGGATCATAAATGTAAATACAGGCACAAAGAACGCAACACAAGACCAAAGAAAACATCGTACGCCATAAAAACTCAAGAAAGCTTAGTGTAGTCATGTTCCCATGGTTGGCTACATTAGCCACGCCCCACCCAACTTCCACATATATGAAACAAACCACCCCAGAAATGGGCACCAAGTGAACCGTCTTATGCCCCAAAAGGCGCAGCTTAAGTTGGGAGCCACTAAACCAACCATCAAGACCTCATTCACTCTCCTCCATTCTATCCAAACCAAAGTGGAGTGCCTCCCTTCCGGCGCAGAAACCACCTTCTGACGTCCCTATCCAACTTCTAGACTCAAGATCAGATCCTGTTCCTTTTTTGACATCAGGCCCGACATGTTTTCTATGACTTTCCCCACCTGGATCCCCGCCATGACCCAGCCGCTGAACATCAAGGCAATATACTAGGTCGCTACTGGGTGGCGGGGCGTACTATGGCTTGTCTCGGCAAGGAGTCAACCTTGGAAAAACTAAATGCACCGCCGCCACCTACTTCGCCGGTAGTCCCCGAAGAGCCTTTCAAGCGTTTTTCCTGGCTGAAGATCTCGGAAGTGGAACGTGGTTCTACGACCGTAGCACTACTATGCCATTGCCACGAGGACATATCGTGAATTGGAAGGCGGGTACGGTGATTACTGGCTCCGTTGGGGAGCAGGTACGGGGAAGAGAGTGCTCTACAGTGGACCCATCGTGCCTCAAGCCCAAGTGGAACACCTAGAAGAGAAAACGGCTTCTTGGCTGAACATGTTCGGGCCGAGCTCAGTGGTTTTTCTGCGCTTCTGGGAGCGAGATCAAGCTGACAAAACAGAAGTTGCAAAGAGCTACTTCTAGGGTTTGAGGAGCGATGTTGGCCATCCGTTATCTGTGGCTTTGGCCACTCCACAAGGATGCGATCGGAATCGAAGAAGCATTTCCACGTGAGTTTGGGGGAGAGGACCCAAGAGAGAGAATGGCCTTGTTTAGTGTGGGATGGGTGCCGCAGTCGCTGATACTGGAAAACCCATCTGTTGGGTGCTTTGTGATTCATCGTGGCGTATGCGTCGATGTGGGAGTCCTTGTTCAGTGACTGCAGGAAATTTGACGTTCCCACAGGTTGCAGACCAGTTCATGGCTTCGAGGTTGATGGTGGATGAGCAGGGGGGTTGCTGTTGAAACGAAGAAGGAAGGGGGAGAGAGAGAGTCTCTGAGCAAGCAAGGGGAGCCGGAGTGAGGCCATCAAAGTCAGAGATGGACAAAGATTGTGAAGTGGGGTCAAGGCTTAAAAGCAACCATGCCAAAGAGAAGGATGTTGTGACTCGTGGCTGAGGGGAAGGCTTGCAAGGAAGGTACATGCGTCCTTTCGCTGCAATTCCTAGGGAGGGAAACTCTCGATAAAATTATCCAAAAAAATCTTTAATATATTGTATTTTTTGTCAATTTAATTTTAAATCTTTTAATTTATTAATTGAGTCCTAAACCTTTTTGGCATTTTACCAACTAAATTCATCCAATCAATTTTCGCCAAATATCACTAACGTGGACGCCGGCCATCCGTACATAGGCGTAGTCGCTATTGAGATGGACATTTTCTTTAATAGTATTTTAATTTTTAAATATTTTTTCATTCTTTTCTTTGTTCATTTTTCCACGCGAGTACAAGAATTTCCTAGATGATTCAGCTTGGGCAGATACTTGGAATAGACTTTTATATATTTCCAAAAGTAGTATGCGTTTGTTTCTTATCCGATTTTAGACCAGCTTGGTGATTTTGAATACGATGAGTGTTATAATACGTCCATGAAGAGGTGTGTTTGGGAGGGGATCCACGAAACAACTTCTCTCTCTCCCAAAAGACAAACAAAAGGCATACACCGTCACTTTGCGAAGCAAACGTATTTACATTGTGGAACGTGAATATCCGTAATTATATTCGAATCATCGTGAGTTTTAAGATACATGGAGGGCGTGTCGATAGAGGTTAGTCGATGACTGTTTAATTCCAACAATGAGAAACCGAACCTCAAGTACGCTCACAAGAACAAACTGCAACATACAGCTCATCAAGGATCTCCCAATTTGAGCTCCGCTGAGGTCTCTAAAGGAAATTCAAAAATGGATAACTCTCGTGATTGGCTAAATTAATTATTAATTAGATAATTTCGCATTTTGATACCACAACGATATTATTCCTAATCCGGAACGGCAAAAATGAGAAAGATTGATGATTGATCAACAATAAAGAATCGGTGCGAATCTCACATTCAGGATCTCGGAATCAATAAACCAGAAGAATGGTCCCCAAAAAAAAAAAAGAGAATGGAGGAAGAAAAAAAATCAAATAGGGAGAATATCAACACGGAATCTTCTCAGTGAACCACCGGAGAATCTTGACGGGAAGCTTGAGGAGGCTCACGGCCAGCTTCGCCACCCCAACGCAGCATATGCAGCAAGGGCACAAGCAACTCAGTACAGTCCTGTCATCGGCACAAAAACGTTTTGAGTTCAACCCTAGAGAGAGAGAGAGAGAGAGAGAGAGAGAGAGGGAAGGCGAGAAGGAACTTACCCAAGGACCCAAACGACTGCACCCACGAGAGACAAGATCACGGCAACGAAAGCGAAGGGCAAGCCTATCAAGAACCCCAGAGGCCTGCACTCTCCCATTTTTATTTTCTCGGATCCTCCAAGACAACAACGAGAGTTCTCTTTCAGAAAGCAAAGCTACGTATGATTCTGAACGGCGATGGAGATGTGGGAGAGGTTGATGTATATGCAGGCAAAAAAAAAAGGCAACGCGTATCGGAGCTGCAGATTGAGCAAGAGTCAATGGACGTGTTGATAAGTTCTACCCGCCATGATTGACGATTCTGATATTAGAAGCTTCTTCTTGGTCTCCATCCTTTTTTCTTTCAGAGCTTTCTCATGGTTTGGAAAATTTCAAAGAAGCGTCCCAGACTTGCTTCCGTTAGCTCCACGGCGGGAAATTTGTCAATAAAAAATGTTTCAGACTCGTTGCACCTTTTTCTATTTAGAAAGCCTTTCATTGCGGCTAATTTTGGCTGGAAATCGCCAACGTGGCAGTCCAGTCAGGGCCGTTCATTTTACGTGACACGATCAGGACGTTGATAAATTTTTTGATTTTTTTATTATATTACTAGCTGAGGGCTGGCGACCCTCCTAACCCCTAGGCAAAAGTTATCGAGAGCGATGGTCACAGCCCTCACCAGATCTGGCAAGTGCTCACAAGCCCTCATTATGGCCAACAAGGGCATCGCTAGCCCTCACCGAGGCCCTCGTCGACCATAGCGAGGGCTCGCGAGGTGAAGGCGTGCCAACCCTCGCTGTGGCCCACAATTTTGGACGGCCAACATTCATGTCAGCGAAATCTGACCAAAATTGTCGGATGAACTCATTTGACAAAACATGAAAAGATTTAGGGTTGAATTGTAAAAAATGCAATAAATCTGGTACTTTTTGGACCACTGCCCCCTTCACGAGAAATTCATATAGTCCTCTCGGGCTACCTATGAGTATGAAACTTGACACAAGGAGTCCACCAGATGAAGTTGATGATGGGTTTTTGGAGAAAAGGTCCAACGTCAAGCCCAGGCCCAAACCATTTTAGAGTCAATATGCCGCAAGACCGAAGCCCAACGATGCAGTCCCAAGCCTTTGCGAGGTAGTGCTCCAAAGCCCGAATTCGAAGGCACTCCAGGACGAGCCTATTTCCACTCTCGACCGGTTCGAACATCCTGTATCGATCTCCCCTGGTCCAACCCTTCGATCGTCGTACCCGATTTTGACGAAACCGGTTTGTTACGGAAAAAACCGGGATAGAGCTTCATATGATTTCCCGGTTCGAACGAGCATTTTTATAAATCAGGCTTCCCGTGAATATTTGGCAAAGCCCGACTATAAAATGAGGCGTAGAGTAGTATGAATTGGTCGAGAAGTTCTCATCACGTTCTAAACAGATCTTTGGCATTTGGAAGGGAGACAAAAACTAGGTTGATCGTAAAAGGAAAAAAAAATACATACCATAGAATAGAATAAACACAATAATTTTGCTAGAATAAAATAATCTCATAAAAGTATCATTCAAATTTCCCGCACGATCTTCATGTGGATCGATGATAAGAGGCGTTCACATTATTATTATTATCATTAGTATTATTATTTTATTGGGTTAATATTATGAAAAACTCCAAAATGGTATACGTGCGACAAATTTAATCCAAACTATTTTTTTGACTATCAAAAATCTTTAATCGATACACATTTGATAAATTTACCATAAACTGATACATTTATGATAAATTTATCTTCAATTAATTTTTTTTATATTATTGAAATTTAAATTTACCATAGGTGTGCTAATTTAGAGTTTTTTATGACCGAAATAACTCATTTTGGGTAAATTTATCACGGATATAATATTTTGAAATTTTTGGTGGTCGAAAAAATAATTTGAAATAAACTTGTTATAGATAAATCAATTTGAGATTTTTTATGGTCAAAAAATAATTTTGAGATAAATTCGTCATAAATATATTAATTTAAATTTTTTTCGTAGTATTATCCTTGTTATCTTTCGAGTTAGTTAGGCGAAAAGTCTATTACTTGTCAACGGCACATTATGGGACGACCCTATTAATTCAACTTTTCGTGATTTTAGCAATAATAGTCGATAATTAATTGCGGCTCCATTAATTTCGTCTCATCAAGATTTTGACTTTAGGCTCACCTTTTGCGTGCCGTGGAAAAGAAAGGAGGCGGCTGTCCGGTACGTACTTTGCCAGCTTGGCAGATGAGAGATGAGGTTGGTTAATAACTTCACCAGTCTCAACCTTGTCTGTCAAAGTCAATCAGTCAACGCGCCCTCCCTACGCGAAGAAGCTGCCACCGACCGCGTCGTAGGAAAATCATAGGGGTAGTGCGCACCCTGTTTGTTCCAATATTTCCATCGACGAAGGTTCCCGCGCCGTGCTAGAAAATTTCTTCGTTTTTCCTTTTTTTTTTTTTAATTGGGGGGTTCGATTAAAAAAAATTAACTGAAATTGAATATTCAAACCTTTCGAAAGAAAAAAAAAAAACCTCTTTTGACTCTTTTCGACACAGCAACCGCGTCCGTGGACTGTCCTAGATTTAATTAGCCGATATAAATGGGCCCAGAATGGAGGTCATAGACATAATTATCATCCCTATGCCTAATTAAGCAATTATTACGAGATTTCTTCTCTCTCTTTTTTTTTAGTGAGAGATGAAATGACCAAATTTTCCAAATAGTGATAAAACTATACTGCGAATGCTTAAATTTCACTACAATCTTTTCAATCTATTTTTACCGGATATCATTGGCATGACGGCGTGCCACGTAGGATTACGTAAGACAAAATTTGTAGAATTCAAAAATTCAAAATTAAATTGCCGTTCGTGTAATAAATTTATGATTGATGCTATGTGCGTTATACAATACAGTACTTCGCATGAATAAATTTCATTAAAAAAAATTACATGGTAAAAATCAATTCAAAGTGTCTCGCGCCCGCCACTTGCTTTCGATTATATAGTTAGGGAGGGGAACCCGACCAGGCCAGCGCAGACCATGGGACTAGGAGCGGGAACGCAACGACGTCGCCAAACAGTATCTTCCCTCTGCCTCGCACGTGTCCGTCCGACCGGTACGGAAGACGTCAGATCGCAACACGTGTCGTCCTAAGCGCTACACGTAGCCGTCGGATCCCCCCTCACGACGGTCCAAAAGGCAAGGCGGGAGCAGGACTTTGGGGGACCACGCTCGGAAAGCGTCTTTTTGAAAATTTTGGGGTGGGGGGGGGTAGAAAGGGGTCATTTTATTTTGGAGTTATCCTTTCGGGGGAATAAAATCGCATCTCCTGATCCGCCTCGCCCGGCGAGAAGGCACACAGAGCCGACAGGCGACAAGTGTTGGGAATCGCGAAAACAGAGCCGTCGGTTGGGATAGAGGGGAAATTTATTTTTATTTACGGTATCTTTCTCCTTAATTACAAAAAAAAAAAAAAAATTCCCACTAGGCATATGAAATGCGCAATTTTCTTAAATGATGATCTTATCTAAACTTTATTTCAAATAAAAATCTAAATTATCTTTTTTATTTTAAAATTAGGCCTAACTAGATACATTCTCGTCTTTTTCTTTTTTTCCCTCTTTATTTTTATTTTAATCCGGCCATCGGGGAGCGGGGGCAAGGGTCACTTGACGACAATGGTCAGGGGAGGAGAGAGAAAAATAAAGATAAAATATGAGAAAATTAGGGGAAAAAAGGAAAAAAAGTTCAAAATATCAAATGACAAAAATTGCCCTTGATCAAATCCTTATTTGAATTAGAGAATACGCCTCATGTCCTTATTTGAAAAAATATGGATATTTCAGACTTTTATTTGAATTTTTACCTTAATTATAACAGACGCAGAATTATTCCTAAAATTTAATGACCAAACTTCATGAAAAATTTAAAGCATAGATAAATTTTGCCTATAATATTTAGCAAATTAAAAAAAAAAAGATTGAGGAGTGCCAATTTCTTCAATTTTATTATTCATGGGTGCTTCACATATCTATTAATAAAATTCTAAATTCGATCGTCAATGAAATCGAAACATCTTCTTACAAAAGCATGTCTATAAAAATATGTCGAATATCTTCTCAATACTCGGGGAAATAGTGAACCTGTCGTGGCTAGTCCTACGTTGTGCATACTTTATTACTCGGTATACAAACAATTTTTCCTCCTAGAGAGTACTTTAAAACCAAATAAAGTCTCAAAACTAGTCAACACTCATTTCTCGCTCAACATGTATCAGTATATTAATCGCAAAAGAAAACTGATAAATTTAACCAATTCTCGATTCGTTTTGGTATTACAGCATCTTAAGATATTCTTCGTCATGGCTCGCGACAAAGTCTGAATCAGCATAGAGAGCACGAGCATCACGCAATACGATCAAGTCTACCATCTCAACGACCGTCAAGCTATGCCGCCTCAGCGGTCTTCCCGACGGTGTCAACACTATCAACACGTCGTTCGTCAGATGTGCTTTGATTTTTTTCAACTTTTGAAGATTAGCCTCTTTCTTTCTTCCAATCTAGACTTATGTCAAAGGCGAGGTGTTCGACCAAAAAAAAAAATTAGACAAGGTGGTAAATCGAGATAGGTCGTATAAATTTAAAACTGCTATTTACTGTTATCAGATTTTTAGGAGACGAGGCGAAATGACTTTGGGGCGCAAACAGTCGCTTTCGAGATGTCGAAGTTACTTTGCAGTTTATAAAATAATAAGTGGAGAGAGGATTTCAAAATGCTAAAAGCAAAAAGGTCGCTCCGCCCGCCTCCAGAGTAATAATATAAACGCAAAAGCGGAATCCCCCCCCGCGTCGCGAGAGCGCGTGCCACGTGACAGGCGCGGGGGCTCGTGCGAACTCGATCGGCTCCTTTTCCGGGGGTTGGAATTTCATTTGCGAGTGCGGTCAAACCCCTCGTTGACCGAGCCGCCCCCCCGGGGGGTGGGGCCCCGCCCTCGGATTATCACGCTGCTCCAGACGCGGTGTGTAGGCGCTCCCGTGGCCTCCACGTGCGGCGCGTGACCCTCACCTCCCCAAAATCATGCTCGGCGCTCCCGGCCCCCCGCCCCAACTTTGGACTCTTTTTTTTCAAACTTACAGCAAAACCAACCCCTCTCCCCCCGGCAGCGCGGGACCCTCTTCGACCAAAAAATAAAAAGTAAAACCTCGGGCCCCTCTCTACGCGGCGCCGGCCAAAAGCACTTTCTCCGTCCCATAATCACAGCATCGACCTTTACATCCACGGACAAAACAAGAACGAAAAATCGCATCGGCGGATCACAAATATTAAAAAGTATCTCAAGTTGCGTTTTTGCAGGACTTATCATTGGTCTTTATATAAATATAATATCTCTTTTAGTTATTAATTAATATTTTGAGTCGGGCATTTTTATCGTGGTATTGAAATTAAGTATCTCGTATCGTTTATATAATCTCACTCCGCCTATTAATTTAAATCTTTTGAGTTAGACTTTCGAGCAACGGATGGATGGCTTAAGTTCAAAGATTGCGAAGCGCCTGTTATTCTCGATTACTCGAGCAGCGCACTAGCCCATCCAGCGCACCGCTCTCCAAAGAGGCTGTGGATATGCGGATGATTCAGAATCCATTCGTCGATAAATTGGAACGCCCCGAGCATTTACAGAAATGACTGCACGTTCGTTTTAAGTAGCAATACCTGCCAAAGAGCTTTTATGTACGTTTTTCCTATCGTTATAGGGGAACGTTTGAATGGTTTAATACTGCACCAACTTAATAAATGAAAAATAATAATTTCGAAAAATTGAAACTAATTCTCCATTTGTTTCGCGGAAAATGATTGATTCAAAAGATATTTTCTTAAAAATAATCGCTTGAACTTATAGATTTTGAAAAAGAAATCTCTTTTCATCCTTAACGTACTGCAATCGTCGCATTGACGATATAGTCAACAAAATTAAGCATGGGAACTAAGTAATACCTTCGACGGGAAAAAAAATAAATAAAGAATGCTCAATTGTACAAATCGTGTAAGCCAAAGAACTCGTTGTCCAAATCAAGAGTTTAAGGATCCAATTGAAATGTCGCGCACTACGTAGTTAACATCGGAGATGCTAATCCAAAAGTCAATATGCTCAGAACCGGATATTCAATTAGCGGCTCGATCGTAACCTTCACACATAACTTTCTTTTTTAGTATTCACTATTCATAGGCTGGGTTCGACACACGATGCTAATAACAGTGCAGAAATCACAACCGTCACTTGAAACATTATGTCTACCCAATGGCTCTATTTCGAACCGTCGCATGTAACCGTCTTTTACGGCGACCGAAGATTAGGAAAAACTCACAAAAACGGTGGCGGGGATTCACCTCCAAAGTTCACGCGTGGATCATTTATTCTTTTCGTCTAGATAGGAGATATCGTATAAGCTAGGCGTATACTGTAATCATCTACGGGTACGAGCATAGCGATAATAAATGCGCGCACGATGATCCAAACGCGACAGTTTTAGAAGCGAGTTTGTGTAGATATGGTTTTTTTTTTGGGGGGGGTGTCTAGTCGTGGATGTGAAATTACGAGGACCAAACTGTTATGGATTTCTAACGATAATTGCTCTCCTCACGAAAGTCGATGACGATGACGATGTTCAATAATCAGATCCCAACGAAAGCAAGAGGAGAACGTCGGGCACCGGGGGCGATTCATAAGCTTTCAAAGAAAATTCAGACACGGATCTGTTGTTAACTCCCTGTTTTCGGGGGGGAAAAAACCCCCCCCAAATCGCCCTCGACACGTACCGAAGATGTCGCCTGATTAACGACACGCTTCCCACGTTCGGACGTCGATGTAAGGGGCGGAAAACCGGAATAGAAAGGAAAAAAAAAAAAAGAAAAGGAAGAAAGAAGAAGAAAGGTCCCTATAATTGGCCGCGTCAAGGCGACGGATTTCTCCGACCCAAAAAAAAAAGAGTGAGAGAGAGAGACGACAGATTTCATTAGATTAGATTAGTGTGGGTGGCCCCGGGGAAAGAAAGAAAGGGGAGCACACTCGAGTTGCGTTGGCTCTTGCAAGAGACGCCAAGCGCCACCATCCCGCACAACTCGCCCCGACGGGCACGTGGCTCTCACGCCCACCAGCCGCAACGGACTCCCTTCTATATATTTGCAGCCCTCACTTCGCATTCCTCCCCCAAACGCAAACACCATCGCTCCCCAGCGACTCTTCTTCCTCCCCCCTCTGGACGCGCCTCCACCCAAGTCCGAAGCCTTCCATCCAAGTCGGCCTCCCGCCATGGCTCCCCGAGAGAGGCCCAACCCCGTCACCGTCGCCGTCAGCCCCAGGCCCCAAGCCGGCAAGGAGATCCGCTTCCGCGGCGTCAGGAAGCGGCCTTGGGGCCGCTACGCTGCCGAGATCCGCGACCCGGGCAAGAAGACCCGCGTCTGGCTCGGCACCTTCGACACCGCCGTGGAGGCTGCCCGCGCCTACGACATGGCCGCCCGTGAGTTCCGCGGCGCCAAGGCGAAGACCAACTTCCCCACTGCGGACGAGCTCGTCGTCGCCGAGCGCAGCCCCAGCCAGAGCAGCACCGTGGATAACGCCTCCCCTCCCCCGCCCCCGCCACCGCCGCCAGCGCTGGACCTCAGCCTCGGCGGTTTCCCGTTCCCCGCCGCGTACGCGGCCCCGCTCCCGTGCTTCCCCGTCGTCCCGGTGGCGCGCCCCGTGCTCTTCTTCGACGTCTTCTCCCGCGGGGGCCGGGTCGGGAACAACGTCGCCAGGGATTTTGTTCCAGGCCGCCCGGCGGTGAGCGAGTATTTCCCGGCGGCCGGGAGCGGTGCCGTGAAGAGCGAGTCCGATTCGTCGTCCGCCGTGGAGTCCGATGTGATCCCTCGCAGCAGATCGTTCCCCGATCTCGATCTCAACCAGCCTCCGCCGCCTGAGGGGGCTTAGCTTTTTTTCACCTCGGAGGGTCTTTGATCGGCGGCGGATTTGCGAATTTTTCGGTGCGATTCTTGTTTTCTGTGGTTCCCAAGTTGAAGACGGAAAGCGGATCTCCATGTAGAGAGAGAAATTAGCCTGACAAGTAATTTCGGTTCGGCGGTTGACGATGACGACACCGATGACTGGATATGTATATATAGCCCGATAAGTTTTAACTCCGGTTTTTTAGCAACTGGGAAATCTGCAAATGTTCCCCAGTTGCTGTTTTATTCATGTTTACTATCCCTTTAATACATATGCGGATATTGGAAAGACGTCAAGATCCAGTCTTTATGCAAATGTTTGCTTTTGATCTTCTTCGCCCTTTTCTCTAGTCTCCCCTCTAATTCGTTTGTCTCCGAAGAAGGATAAGGATTGAAGGTGATCCTGGCGCAACCCTGAGCAACTCATTTTATTATAATAACAACGATGGAAGACATGTCCTTTTAAAAAAAAAAACAAATTCAATTTGAGCTTAAGTTGTTTTTTTTTTTTTTTTTGTGGCACCGGCTACGACGTATGCGCACGAAACATCGTGAGGCGCAAGATAGAGCAACCTCCTCCGTCGCGCCACGTGTCGGTCCGGCAGTCGTACGAAGACCGCACTTAACACCTCTGCTTTGTCTCTCCCCTTCCAATATTAATTAATTATAATGCAGCAATAATTTAAGGGGTCTGACAGCGTACAGAGGATTCATGATGAGAAGCGTGACGGATAGGGGGCTCTTTCTGTTCTTTCGCTGCCCTTTGACTGAAGCGAATTTGATCAGAGAAAGGCTCGTGATTTGCGCTTTTTGGGGTTTTTTTGTCCTTTTGGTACGAATCTCGAGGATTTCCC
>JAGVVM010010654.1:0-29976 GCA_019149425.1 Psidium friedrichsthalianum
GGTTCATTGAATTCATTTCATGGCCAAATCAATTAATTAACGACTCTATCGATTTCTCAGACCAATGGGCGACTGTTTAGGAATTTTGCGCATCCACGTATTTAGGAACCTATGTAGCCATCCCCCTTCGATTAGTTAACTCAAAGTAATTAATTCTGAGTGAGAATCGATTAGAGCGCATTAATGAAACATATCCATTCTTTATTGAAATCCCGATAATGGGTCGAATTTCCAGACTGTCACATGCCACCTTCTTCCAATCTTCCATACAGTAAATCTCATAATATATATACCATCTCATGGCTACATCTTTCACACTGGCTCAAAAAACCTGAATCATCAAGGGCCGTTAACTACATACTTATTCTTCCTAGCCAAGTACATATGAACATGCTTAATCGGATTGTAGGTAACACCATACGTTTCAAAATCAAGCATCTTAAATTTATCAAGAACTTAGACCTTCGAGTAAATTGATAGGTCAATGGGAATGATACCATGAGTCCTCTCAATTTCCCGTAACCTCTGCTCCATCTAGGCTATGATTTTTATGGATCCCTTACTCAATCCCCCGACCACAGGGCTGGCCTGAGGTGTAGGTACTGTGGGTGACATGCCCGACTAGCACTAGTGAAAACAACATCATTGAGTGGTAGAGTGTGTGTGGGGACACGGTCTAGGCCTTTGATCTTGGCTCTGTCGGCCATTTTCCATGCTACTGAGTGAGTAATATATACACGTGGGGTATCCATGTTAGATTACCTACAAAAGTGCATCAACATGATTATAATCATAATAAAACAATGATAAGTCAATCCATGATGTCCTCTAAACCCAAAAATGAAAGTAACCATAATTAGAGCATTGATTCAACGACTCCTATCTCATCGGCTTTGGTGAAACAATTCAAATTAATTTGTAGAATGAACAAAGTGACGCCAAAATTTGTGGAGGCATAGATGAGACAATGAAGAACAACGTTTGTGTTTTGAGTTCTTACAAAAAATGTCGAGATCAATATTGTGACATTTTGAAATTCAACCAATTATCGAGATTCTATAATAAAGAATAGATGTATTTCATTAATGCGCTCTAGTTGAATCTCGCTCGGAATTAGCTACTCTAAGATGACCAATTGAAGGGAAAGGCTAATTGGGACTTTAAAGTACGTAGACCTGATCAGTTGATACGTGTATCTCCTCATTGGTCTAAGCATTTGCTAGAGTCGATGTTTAATGGATTAGGCCACGAAACGAATTTCGATCTTGGACAATCGAGTTCTCACGAACGTTACAGTTGAGTTTTAGACGTGGTCGCAGTTAGCGCAGCAAATTCACCAGACTAATTGGAAGGGTCAAGCAGTGAGATCTTAATGTCAAAATTGATCGGTTTGCCCCTAGTCTGCTATAGACTCCCGAGATCGTGGGTAATGGTAGTTGTGGTTTCGAGAGCTTGTTAGTTTAGAATAATGGTTAGCATGAGTTCATTCGTGCTCGAACCTGATCAGTGCATTTAGCACGCATTCCAAGAAAGTATCGTTGGTTGTTCCATTATTCTTGTTGCGTCAATCAATGTCAAATCAATCTATCCATCAGTTAAGTTGTCGGGCAAATCATGAGTCATTCTAAGGGTTAATGAAAGGTCAACCTACTCATAATGACTCATAAACTCGTTCATCTAATATTAACTCCCATGACCTTTTATCTTCTACCCATAATGACTCATAAACTCCCTCTCTATCTCTTCATTTCCTCCCCTCATTCGGTTAAAAGGCTCTTCGTCCCACTCTCTCCCTCACGAATCTCCCTCTCTAATTTTGGCCAAAGATACTCCATTCCCGAGAAAGCCGTCTTCGTGGATTTCAATGCGCCTCTAGCTTGAAATCGCTCGTTCGAGCTCATCCGGAGTCCAAATTGATCACCGTTTTCTTCTATCCGACCGCAAGACCTTGAACTTTGAGGATCCCAAGGTAGGTTGGCTAAAAATTTGCTAACTTTTCGTAGATCAATGCTGAACAGAGGTTGGTCGTGGGAAGTCAAGCTCCACTGCCGCCGTCCGCCATCCGCTGATGCTCCGCACCTCCGTACCCCTCACTCACCTTGTTCTCATTCTTTCATAGGTATAGATGACACTTTGTACCACCCCAATCTCCCAAGCTCAGCCTCAGCACCATCGCCCCCTCCAAGACTCGCCGGTTTCCACTGAGAACCGCCGTGCTCCGGCGCCGTTGCTCCTTTTCATCGCTGCTGTCTAGTCCTTGCACAATCCATTTTTGTGGCCTTCAAGCATCGTTAAGATAAGTGCAATCTCTAAACTCGGCCTAGGAATGTCGTACGTGTATGTTAGGCTCTAGGGTGCTCGATTGGTTAGGAATGGTTAGAGTTTAACGAGATTCGTAGCTCGGATTGAGCCGGTTGTTTGACGGACTGATTTAGAGTCTCGAGAGTTACTGTTTATGTTGATTTTACACTGTTCATAGGTTGTCGGGGGCTGGTCTTGAGTGATATGAGGGTTATTTTGGTGTTTAGTGAAGAAAAAGGGAGTTTTAAGCTTGAAAATGCATATCTAGACTTGGCGCACTATACGAGCTTATCGTTCAAAGTCTGAGAAATGCTGTTCATGAGTGTTATGTACTGTTCATCATCATTATGTTGCTGTTCATGAGGTGTGTCATGTGTATCCGTGTCCATTCGTGTGGTTCGGAGGCCCCTTGGTACGATCTTAGCCCGTAATTGACATATTTGCTTACACGGAGGAATTATGGCATGCTTGAATGATATTTAGAGGTTCATGTTCATGCTCGAAAAAGAGTTGAGGTCTGAGAATACGTTACATGAGTTGCTTATTGGTATGCCATGTCGAATGCTCGGAATTCCATGAATTGATCTATAAATGAATTAGCATGCCTCGTGTGATCACTTTGAAATTATCATCATGTATGATGGACATAATTGTATGGCATGTGTAACGATGGAATTGAGCATTTGTATATTGCCCTAAGGTGCCTATATAACACGGGGTGGAGGGCAGCCTTGAGGCGTATTTACGCGGGGAAATTGGAGAGACAAGGGTGTCGACCTGAGGCATTCCACACGTGGGTCGAGGCACAGTGCGCCCTAATGCGTTTGACGAGGGGTAGCTGGAGTGATAAGCATGCCAACCTGCGGCGTACACACGCGGGTTGAGGCATGGACCTAAGGCGTATAATACGCGGGTCAGACCTAATGCCTTTAACATGGGTCGAATTGTATCCTCGACTGTGAAATGAGCATTTGAGACTGGTTAAAGAATTTATCATGGTATGCATGAAATTGAGGTCTGTAGTTTGAAACCACTCCATATTATGTTTATGTGATTGACTGCCGTATATCCGCTGGACTGTGGAATTATTATGACTATGTATGACATTGGTTATCTGAATGAAATTGAGAACCTGGACTGGCATGTTAGGGTCGATCAGGAAGCGTGCCTCATCCTACGTTAGGCTTAATGGTGAGCTTGCTGAGTTTCAACTCACTATTGTTGTTAAACATTTTTTTTTTCAGACCCTCGACCGCGAGAATGAATATCCTTTCTGTTCGCCACGGAATTCCGGTAGAGATAGAGTCCGTGACGATGGTGTTTCCATTGTCGGGTGGTAGAGCCTATGAGAGGACCTTTAGTACTGTATGGGTCGATGAGGGAGGCCTGTTTTTGATACCTCACCGCTACGAGGCGTGGAAGTATAGGGTCGGATTAGTGTTTAGAGGCCCAATGCAGGGTTTTGACGTACCCTTCAATGAGTTCGGCGAGCACCTAGCGACTTCTGGGGGCGAGGTAGTGAACCCTGACCCGAACGAGCAGTTGCCAGAAGGAGAAGGACAGATGGAGATAGACGGCCATGACGAAGGGGATCCGATGGATACTGAACCTTCATCCCCTGAGATCGAGTTAGACCCTGAGGAGCTAGAGCGACACCGACAAGAAGTAGACCTTTAGGGTAGTATTCCCTTTTAAGCGCATGATAGTTATGGTAGTTCCTTTTTCACTGTATTGTATCCTGATACTACACATGTGGTTATGTATTTATGGAGTTAGTTTTATGTGTTTGTGTATTTTCTCTTCTTTACCCCATTCTCTATGCATGTTTGGGTTATGTTGGCTTTCGCAAAGTTTGATTTTGTTGGATGCCATTTGGTCGCGACGGTTCCTGGGTTGTCATTGGCTTTGACCAAATGGACATGGTCGGAATCGCGGGATGTCGAGCATCCGTAGGGTTTAGGGCGTGACATCCCCATTGTTTTTATATTAGAGCGAGGTCAGCTCAATCAAAAGTTGTTCAAGGATTGGAGTGATAAGGCTGATGATTATGTTGTAGTTAGATAGAAAGACCTTAGGCTTTGGCCAGGGGAGGGCATGAATGCATGATTTGAATGGCACATGTGGTTGCTGAGTTCGTGTTGCTTGTCTTGATCGGCCTTAGCTTTTGTGTTGTGAGTTGCTAAGCTGCAGGTGCATCTAGACCTAGGGTAAGAGACTAGATCCTATCTGTGAGATGTTAATGGTTGTTGGTTGATAGTTTCAGTTGTGTTGCGTTGATTAGAACTGCTAGACCTCATGTAGTGGATTAGGTCTCTAATTCCTGAATGGAATTATAGTAGGTCTAGGTGAGTGAGATCTGAGAGAATGAGCAGTGGGGGCAGAAGATCTGGCGCAGCAGCGTTAAGCTCGCAGACTCCTATGGCTGGAGGAGACCCTAGGATTGATGGAGTGTTGAGGGCACTTGAGGAAATTGGGAATCTAATGGGCAGGAGGCTTAGGAAAGGGCTGCCTTTGTCACCCAAGCAGCTGAGGTAGTAATAGCTGCGGTGAATGGTCACAATGGGAATTGGTCATGGGGAACGCCAGATGCATCAGTTGGTAAAGCAATTCTTGAAGCTGAAGCCGTCAGAGTTCGATGGAAGTGGTGGTCCAGAAGTAGCTGCTATCTAGGTCGAGAAGCTAGAGAAAACGTTCACCTTGTTGGGTTGTTCAGAGGAGCAGAAGGTGTCCCTGGCCATGTACCAGCTGCAGGGTACAGCTGATAACTGGTGGAAGGCCACCCAGGGACGAGTATTCTTGGAAGGAGTAGCCCCTAACTGGACTGCTTTTTGCGAAGCGTTTAACGGGAAATACTTCTCGAGGCTGCTCAGGAAAGAAAGATTGAGGAGTTCCTGAGGCTTTACTAAGGCCAGCTATCTATGGATCAGTACGAAGGAGAATTCTTAAGGTTATCCAAGTTCGCCTCGAGAATGATTGAGAATCCGTGGGACAAGGCAAGAAGATTCCAGAAGAACTGAAGCCGGAGCTAAAGAGCCAACTGATTGCTTTGGGGCTCAGAGACTATAATGAGATGTATGAGAGAGCGCAGGCAATCGAGCGAGACCTGGCTGAAAGAGCTACCGCATCTAGATCACGGTTCATGCCTAGTAGAGATAATAGGAATTTTGGCAAGTGGTCAATGCAAGATACCAGGAGGTTTATTCCGCTCGCTCAAAGGACTTTGAGGAAATCGACGCCTTATACTGGTCCGATCTGTTGTGACTGCGGAAGGAAACACGGAAATGCCCCTTGCTCGAAGAAGACAGGGGCACGCTTTGGCTGTGGACAGCAAGGGCATCAACTGAGAAGCTGTCTGGGGAGAGCGCTAGGACTGCAGTTTCAACAACAGCGACCCCAGGCTATGGCCGCTTCCCAAGCGAATCAGAACCATCTGCCAGCATAAGGAATGGTCTACGCAGTAGTACGTATGAAGGTTGAAAACGCTCCTGGAGTGATTACAGGTACTTTTTCTCTCTATGGTCATGTTGTATATGCGTTGTTTGATCCTGGAGTGTCGCACTCATTTGTATCTGAGCAGTTCGTTGTGTTGGCTAGCACAGATGTTAAGTTGTTAGATGTTATTTTGCATGTGGCCACCCTGCTAAAGGATAAGGTAATTGTCCTCGTTAGATGTCAGAGGTATAAGATAGCTTTGGGTAATAGAGAGGAGTTAAGTGATCTAGCTATCTTACCCATGTTTGACTTCGATGTGATTATGGGAATAGATCGGTTAGTTAGACATGGGGTCGTTATTGATTATAGAAGAAGGGTGATCCAACTTAATCTAGTGGGTCATCATAGATATGAGTTTTTGGGAAATTGAGGAGGAACCTCCATTCCCTAGATTTCGTCACTGGAGGCGACTAGGCTGTTAGATGAAGGCTGTCAAGGATTTCTGGCATCAGTAGCTGATTCGTCAGTCCAAGAAGTGAGACTTGAGGACGTGCCGGTAGTTCGGGAGTTTCCAAATATCTTTCCTCAAGAATTGCCTGGCTTACCACTAGAGAGAGAAGTAGAGTTTGCCATTGAATTGGCCCCGAGACGAAACCGATATCGAAAGCACCGTATAGAATAGCACTGTCAGAGTTGAAGGAGCTAAAGGTGCAAATGCAGGAGTTACTAGATAAAGGGTTTATCCGCCCCAGTGCTTCGCCGTAGGGAGCTCCAGTGCTATTTGTCAGAAAGAAGGATGGATCGTTAAAGTTGTGTATAGATTACTGACAGCTAAATCAAGTGACAATCAAGAACAAGTACCCACTATCAAGGATAGACGACTTATTTGATCAGTTGCAAGGAGCGTCAGTGTTCTCTAAGATAGGCCTAAAGATAGGCTATCATCAATTGAGGGTCAAAAATGAGGATATCCCGAAGACGGCTTTTTAGGATAAGGTATGGGCATTATGAGTTTATGGTCATGCTATTTGGATTGACAAATGCCCCAGCCGCTTTATGGACATGATAAATCGGGTGTTTAAGGAGTTTCTAGACCAGTTTGTGATTGTATTCATCGATGACATCCTTGTTTATTCAAAGAGCTCTGAGGACCATGAACGACACCTAGTGTCACGCACCCGAACCCTACGGGCTCGCGACACCCTCGCACTTACTCAAACACCCCTGCGTGCGTCTGGCCTACGAATCAAGCGACGATCCAGGACGCTCGTCGCGGCCAGACGACGCCAGCGCAAAACGGTAAAAACCTGAGACCTGCGGAAGCGTGCCTTCTACGCATGCATACATACACAAGATAATGGGGTAGTATGTAAAAGAAGTAATACCCAATACAAGCATCATATCATATAAATAAACGAGCGTTAGGTACAGACCCCTAAAGAAAACACACTCTATGGTCAAAGGACCCTACGCTCAGACGACCCACACTTAACGTCGGTGACGTCACTCCAGCGGCTCCTCCTCTGGGTCGTAGTCTGCCCATGGGTCTTCCTCCTCCTCTGGATCGGACTCCATATCCTCGCCCTCATCGTGACCATCTACCTCCATGCGGCCTGGGGATGGCAGCTCTACCAATGGATCTGGATCTACCACCTCTCCTCCATAGGTAGCAGAATGGAGAAGACCAGGGTCCTCCTCCATAGGAACAGGGGCGTCACGGTGAGGTCCCTCAAGACCAAATAAGCCCTCTCTCATCCAGGCCCGAACTATGGGGTACAAATGAGGTGCACCCTGATCTACCCAGATGGTAGTCAGTCGTCGCTCCCAGAGAACAGCGTCCTCATCTACATGCTGGGTGATCTCAGTCTCGATCTGCACGGGCAGTCCAAAAAGTACAGGGGGCTCGGCCATCACTGGCGACCTGGATCTGAAAATGAGGCAACCACAGCCAGTGAGTCGGAGACTCAGCAAGCTCACCACTAAACCTAGCGTAGGATAGGGTATGCACATGGGGTCGGTCCTATCCAATGGGCTAAGGTTCCTAGTCGGCTAATTCGGGTATACTCACTATCTCGATAACGGTACACATCATCCCAACACACAATAACCAGACTGCGCAAGCTACATCACATGCATATCAAGTATGAACGGCAACAATGAATCGTAACAGCACAAATAAATGCAAAACGGATGCATGATTCGGCCCTGCCTCAAACGATCCCAGTGGATCCTGTTTACTTATCCGCTCCAATTCCCATCAGGGCCCATCCACAGTGCCACTTGGCAATATCTCAACTGTGTTCGTTACGCCTTACGTTGGTCACCCATTATCTCTCCAATTCCCCGCGTAAAGACGCCTCAGGGCTCATCCAACATGTCACACTCCAGGTGACTCATGCCATGCTCATAGTACAGAATGTGCAGGCAATTCACAATGTATCGGTCACAGAGCAGGCAAATACTATAGGTCTCACAAGCAACGAGACAAAGCAGCTTAACATTTCGACGACTAGTCAACAACCCATGTTCATTGGGTTATGTCACAAGTGACTCGGTGCCCTTCACAAACTCTCACGGTCTACTGGGCTCACTTCAAGTACCTCACATGATTATGGCCCTAACGTTCTCACTCTTAGAACTGCCCCAACAAATAGGCTAAGCCCATCAAGGTATAAAGCCCATTAAAGTAGGTCGGCCCATTAAGATATGTTAAGCCCAAAAGCAGGTCAGGCCCATTTAATTAAGCTGGGCCCATTAAGGTTCAAGGTCCATGAGGTGGGTTAGGCCCATTAAGCCCAAGTTGGGCCTATTTAATTAAGTGGGCCCATTTAGGTTCCAAGGCCATTAACCATTTATAAGCCCAAATTTTAATTATAGTAATTAATTAATTCAAGGCCCATGATTATTAAAATTTCGTGTAGGGCCCAAGCCCATAATTAAGGTAAGCTTAAAAGGCCCATTAGGCCCATTTGGCCCAAATCAAGTCCCTAGGCCCATGTACACTATTGGGCCCTAAAGTTTTAAAGTCCAAGGCCATTATTGAGGCCCATTTAGATTAAATTTTCGTCCATTTGGGGCCCACTACAAAAATTCAAGCCCAAGAGTTCTAATTTGGCCCGATTAGCTTAGAATTAGATCCTTAAGCCCACTAGTTTGCTTTGGCCCAACAATCCACACGCCTACATCACCCTTGCAGCCCATATGAAGTATTCCAAAGCCCATTTCACTTGACATCAGCCCTCAATCAGCCCATTAGCAATGTACACGATTAGTCTAAGCCCATTAGTCTTAATTACCCGTATTACACCCTAAATTACCATTACCAACCACTAATACTATCAACCATACACACATACCACTAGCCTAAGCCAAGATTAGGGGATGAAGCTTACCGGTGAGCGGCTGGAATGGAGACGACCGCGACGAACGACGGAGCTTACACGGCCGTGTAGGCTCACGGCCAATCGGCGGCGAAAAGGGACGGCACGGGGCCTAGTCCGGGGGCTTGAGAGGCCTTGTCCAAGCCTAGAATGAAACCTCGACATGTTAGAGAAGGTGAGGAAATGGGTGGAGCAAGCTTGGATAGCCCGAAGCTCACGGCCGAACCAACGACGACGGACGACGACGCGGGAGCAAGGAGAAACCAGGTCTGATCGTGGGTTCTACGGGGCGCCATGAGTCACGAAAATGAAGGAAAGAAGAGCTAGAAGACTTACCAAGACGAGGTGGTGGCCGGTGGGCCCGAACGAAGGCGACGGCTTGGACGGTGGCGGGGGCTTCACGGCGGACGGGCGGACGAAGAGGGAGCCGTGAGGAGGAAGAAGAAGAAGCAACGAAGAAGAGAGGGAGAGTGAGAGAGACTTCGGCCGAAATGAGGGGGAGGAGAGAGAGAGAGTGTTTATAATGCATAAGGACAAAATGCACAAATGTGAGTGGGGTAGGTCAAATAGTGACATGATTTGATTTGTACTTGACATAAGTGATTGATTGTCTTGGGAATTGAACCTTGATGATTGATGGATGTGATGGTTGATTGATGTGACACATGATTGATTTGACAACCGATTTGACTTGCCTCGATTTTGCGTGCCAAATGCACCGATCGTGTCCCGAGCGCGAACGAAATTCGGACTGGATTTGGTTTCATTCTATCGGATTCACTCTCAAAAATCCGATAGAATGAACCAAATCAGTCCGAATTTCGTTCGCGTCTCGGGACACGATCGGTGCATTTGGCACGCAAAGCGAGGCAAGTCAAATCGGTGTCAAATCAATCATGTGTCACATCAATCAACCATCACATCCATCAATCAATCAAGTTCAATTCCAAGACAATCAATCACTTATGTCAAGTACAAATCAAATCCATGTCACTATTTGACCTACCCCACTCACATTTGTGCATTTTGTCCTTATGCATTATAAACACTCTCTCTCTCTCCTCCCCCTCATTTCGGCCGAAGTCTCTCTCACTCTCCTCTCTTCTTCGTTGTTCTTCTTCTTCCTCCTCACGGCTCCCTCTTCGTCGCCCGTCCGCCGTGAAGCCGACCGCCACGTCCAAGCCGTCGCCTTCGTTTCGGCCACCACCGCCACCACCTCGTCTTTGTACGTCTTCTAGCTCTTCTTTCCTTCATTCGTGACTCATGGCGCCCCGTAGAACCCACGATCAGACCTGGTTTCTCCTTGCTCCCGCGTCGTCGTCCGTCGCGTTGGTTCGGCCGTGAGCCTTCGGGCTATCCAAGCTTGCTCCACCCATTTCCTCACCTTCTCTAACATGTCGAGGTTTCATTCTAAGCTTGGACAAGGCCTCTCAAGCCCCGGACTAGCCCCGTGCCGTCCCTTTTCGCCGCCGATTGGCTGTGAGCCTACACGGCCGTGTAAGCTCCGTCGTTCGTCGCGGTCGTCTCCATTCCAGCCGCTCACCGGTAAGCTTCATCCCCTAATCTTGGCTTAGGCTAGTGGTATGTGTGTATGGTTGATAGTATTGGTGGTTGGTAATGGTAATTTAGGGTGTAATACGGGTAATTAAGACTAATGGGCTTAGACTAATCGTGTACATTGCTAATGGGCTGATGAGGGCTGATGTCAAGTGAAATGGGCTTTGGAATACTTCATATGGGCTGCAAGGGTTGATGTGGCGTGTGGATTGTTGGGCCAAAGCAAACTAGTGGGCTTTAAGGATCTATTCTAAGCTAATCGGGCCAATTAGAACTCTTGGGCTTGAATTTTTGTAGTGGGCCCCAAATGGACGAAAATTTAATCTAAATGGGCCTCAATAATGGCCTTGGACTTAAACTTTAGGCCCAATAGTGTACATGGCCTAGGGACTTGATTTGGCCCAATGGGCCATAATGGGCCTTTTAAGCTTACCTTAATTATGGGCTTGGGCCCTACACGAAATTTTAATAATCATGGCCTTGAATTAATTAATTACCTATAATTAAAATTGGGCTTATAATGGTTAATGGCCTTGGAACCTAAATGGGCCAACTTAATTAAATAGGCCCAACTTGCTTAATGGGCCTAACCCACCTCATGGACCTTGAACCTTAATGGGCCCGCTTATTAAATGGGCCCTGACCTGGCTTTTGGGCTTAACATATCTTAATGGGCCGACCTACTTTAATGGGCTTTATACCTTGATGGGCTTAGCCTATTTGTTGGGCAGTTCTAAGAGTGAGAACGTTAGGGCCATAATCATGTGAGGTACTTGAAGTGAGCCCAGTAGACCGTGAGAGTTTGTGAAGGGCACCGAGTCCTTGTGACATAACCCAATGAACATGGGTTGTTTGACTAGTCGTCGAAATGTTAAGCTGCTTTGTCTCGTTGCTTGTGAGACCTATAGTATTTGCCTGCTCTGTGACCGATACATTGGAAATTGCCTGCACATTCTGTACTATGAGCATGGCATGAGTCACCTGGAGTGTGACATGTTGGATGAGCCCCTGAGGCGTCTTTACGCGGGGAATTGGAGAGATAATGGGTGACCCACGTAAGGCGTAACGAACACAGTTGAGATATTGCCAAGTGGCACTGTTGGATGGGCCCTGATGGGAATTGGAGCGATAAGTAAACAGGATCCCTGGGATCGTTTGAGGCAGGCCGAATCATGCATCCGTTTTGCATTTATTTGGCTGTTACGATTCATTGTTGCCGTTCTACTTGATATGCATGTGATGTAGCCTTGCGCAGTCTGGTTATTCCTGTGTTGGGGATGTGGTACCGTTATCGAGATAGTGAGTATACCCGAATTAGCCGACTAGGAACCTTAGCCCATTGGATAGGACCGACCCCATGTGCATACCCTATCCTACGCTAGGTTTAGTGGTGAGCTTGCTGAGTCTCCGACTCACTGGCTGTGGTTGCCTCATTTTCAGATCCAGGTCGCCAGTGATGGCCGAGCCCCCTGTACTTTTGGACTGCCCGTGCAGATCGAGACTGAGATCACCCAGCATGTAGATGAGGACGCTGGTTCTCTGGGAGCGACGACTGACTACCATCTGGGTAGATCAGGGTGCCCCTCATTTTTGTACCCCATAGTTCGGGCCTGGATGAGAGAGGGCTTATTTGGTCTTGAGGGACCTCACCGTGACGCCCCTGTTCCTATGGAGGAGGACCCTGGTCTTCTCCATTCTGCTACCTATGGAGGAGAGGTGGTAGATCCAGATCCATGGTAGAGCTGCCATCCCCAGGCCGCATGGAGGTAGATGGTCACGATGAGGGCGAGGATATGGAGTCCGATCCAGAGGAGGAGGAAGACCCATGGGCAGACTACGACCCAGAGGAGGAGCCGCTGGAGTGACGTCACCCGACGTTAAGTGTGGGTCGTCTGAGCGTAGGGTCTTTGACCATAGAGTGTGTTTTTCTTTAGGGTCTGTACCTAACGCTCGTTATTTATATGATATGATGCTTGTATTGGGTATTACTTCTTTTACATACTACCCCATTATCTTGTGTATGTATGCATGCGTAGAAGGCACGCTTCCGCAGGTCTCAGGTTTTTACCGTTTTGCGCTGGCGTCGTCTGGCCGCGACGAGCGTCCTGGATCGTCGCTTGATTCGTAGGCAGACGCACGCAGGGGTGTTTGAGTAAGTGCGAGGGGTGTCGCGAGCCCGTAGGGTTCGGGGCGTGACACTAGGTGTCGTTCATGGTCCTCAGAGCTCTTTGAATAAACAAGGATGTCATCGATGAATACAATCACAACTGGTCTAGAACTCCTTAAACACCCCGATTTATCATGTCCATAAAAGCGGCTGGGGCATTTGTCAATCCAAATAGCATGACCATAAACTCATAATGCCCATACCTTATCCTAAAAGCCGTCTTCGGGATATCCTCATTTTTGACCCTCAATTGATGATAGCCTATCTTTAGGCCTATCTTAGAGAACACTGACGCTCCTTGCAACTGATCAAATAAGTCGTCTATCCTTGATAGTGGGTACTTGTTCTTGATTGTCACTTGATTTAGCTGTCAGTAATCTATACACAACTTTAACGATCCATCCTTCTTTCTGACAATAGCACTGGAGCTCCCTACGGCGAAGCACTGGGGCGGATAAACCCTTTATCTAGTAACTCCTGCATTTGCACCTTTAGCTCCTTCAACTCTGACAGTGCTATTCTATACGGTGCTTTCGATATCGGTTTCGTCTCGGGGCCAATTCAATGGCAAACTCTACTTCTCTCTCTAGTGGTAAGCCAGGCAATTCTTGAGGAAAGATATTTGGAAACTCCCGAACTACCGGCACGTCCTCAAGTCTCACTTCTTGGACTGACGAATCAGCTACTGATGCCAGAAATCCTTGACAGCCTTCATCTAACAGCCTAGTCGCCTCCAGTGACGAAATCTAGGGAATGGAGGTTCCTCCTCAATTTCCCAAAAACTCATATCTATGATGACCCACTAGATTAAGTTGGATCACCCTTCTTCTATAATCAATAACGACCCCATGTCTAACTAACCGATCTATTCCCATAATCACATCGAAGTCAAACATGGGTAAGATAGCTAGATCACTTAACTCCTCTCTATTACCCAAAGCTATCTTATACCTCTGACATCCTAACGAGACAATTACCTTATCCTTTAGCAGGGTGGCCACATGCAAAATAACATCTAACAACTTAACATCTGTGCTAGCCAACACAACGAACTGCTCAGATACAAATGAGTGCGACACTCCAGGATCAAACAACGCATATACAACATGACCATAGAGAGAAAAAGTACCTGTAATCACTCCAGGAGCGTTTTCAACCTTCATACGTACTACTGCGTAGACCATTCCTTATGCTGGCAGATGGTTCTGATTCGCTTGGGAAGCGGCCATAGCCTGGGGTCGCTGTTGTTGAACTGCAGTCCTAGCGCTCTCCCCAGACAGCTTCTCAGTTGATGCCCTTGCTGTCCACAGCCAAAGCGTGCCCCTGTCTTCTTCGAGCAAGGGGCATTTCCGTGTTTCCTTCCGCAGTCACAACAGATCGGACCAGTATAAGGCGTCGATTTCCTCAAAGTCCTTTGAGCGAGCGGAATAAACCTCCTGGTATCTTGCATTGACCACTTGCCAAAATTCCTATTATCTCTACTAGGCATGAACCGTGATCTAGATGCGGTAGCTCTTTCAGCCAGGTCTCGCTCGATTGCCTGCGCTCTCTCATACATCTCATTATAGTCTCTGAGCCCCAAAGCAATCAGTTGGCTCTTTAGCTCCGGCTTCAGTTCTTCTGGAATCTTCTTGCCTTGTCCCACGGATTCTCAATCATTCTCGAGGCGAACTTGGATAACCTTAAGAATTCTCCTTCGTACTGATCCATAGATAGCTGGCCTTAGTAAAGCCTCAGGAACTCCTCAATCTTTCTTTCCTGAGCAGCCTTCGAGAAGTATTTCCCGTTAAACGCTTCGCAAAAAGCAGTCCAGTTAGGGGCTACTCCTTCCAAGAATACTCGTCCCTGGGTGGCCTTCCACCAGTTATCAGCTGTACCCTGCAGCTGGTACATGGCCAGGGACACCTTCTGCTCCTCTGAACAACCCAACAAGGTGAACGTTTTCTCTAGCTTCTCGACCTAGATAGCAGCTACTTCTGGACCACCACTTCCATCGAACTCTGACGGCTTCAGCTTCAAGAATTGCTTTACCACTGATGCATCTGGCGTTCCCCATGACCAATCCCATTGTGACCATTCACCGCAGCTATTACTACCTCAGCTGCTTGGGTGACAAAGGCAGCCCTTTCCTAAGCCTCCTGCCCATTAGATTCCCAATTTCCTCAAGTGCCCTCAACACTCCATCAATCCTAGGGTCTCCTCCAGCCATAGGAGTCTGCGAGCTTAACGCTGCTGCGCCAGATCTTCTGCCCCTACTGCTCATTCTCTTAGATCTCACTCACCTAGACCTACTATAATTCCATTCAGGAATTAGAGACCTAATCCACTACATGAGGTCTAGCAGTTCTAATCAACGCAACACAACTGAAACTATCAACCAACAACCATTAACATCTCACATATAGGATCTAGTCTCTTACCTTAGGTCTAGATGCACCTGCAGCTTAGCAACTCACAACACAAAGCTAAGGCCGATCAAGACAAGCAACACGAACTCAACAACCACATGTGCCATTCAAATCATGCATTCATGCCCTCCCCTGGCCAAAGCCTAAGGTCTTTCTATCTAACTACAACATAATCATCAGCCTTATCACTCCAATCCTTGAACAACTTTTGATTGAGCTGACCTCGCTCTAATATAAAAACAATGGGGATGTCACGCCCTAAACCCTACGGATGCTCGACATCCCGCGATTCCGACCATGTCCATTTGGTCAAAGCCAATGACAACCCAGGAACCGTCGCGACCAAATGGCATCCAACAAAATCAAACTTTGCGAAAGCCAACATAACCCAAACATGCATAGAGAATGGGGTAAAGAAGAGAAAATACACAAACACATAAAACTAACTCCATAAATACATAACCACATGTGTAGTATCAGGATACAATACAGTGAAAAAGGAACTACCATAACTATCATGCGCTTAAAAGGGAATACTACCCTAAAGGTCTACTTCTTGTCGGTGTCGCTCTAGCTCCTCAGGGTCTAACTCGATCTCAGGGGATGAAGGTTCAGTATCCATCGGATCCCCTTCGTCATGGCCGTCTATCTCCATCTGTCCTTCTCCTTCTGGCAACTGCTCGTTCGGGTCAGGGTTCACTACCTCGCCCCCAGAAGTCGCTAGGTGCTCGCCGAACTCATTGAAGGGTACGTCAAAACCCTGCATTGGGCCTCTAAACACTAATCCGACCCTATACTTCCACGCCTCGTAGCGGTGAGGTATCAAAAACAGGCCTCCCTCATCGACCCATACAGTACTAAAGGTCCTCTCATAGGCTCTACCACCCGACAATGGAAACACCATCGTCACGGACTCTATCTCTACCGGAATTCCGTGGCGAACAGAAAGGATATTCATTCTCGCGGTCGAGGGTCTGAAAAAAAAAATGTTTAACAACAATAGTGAGTTGAAACTCAGCAAGCTCACCATAAGCCTAACGTAGGATGAGGCACGCTTCCTGATCGACCCTAACATGCCAGTCCAGGTTCTCAATTTCATTCAGATAACCAATGTCATACATAGTCATAATAATTCCACAGTCCAGCGGATATACGGCAGTCAATCACATAAACATAATATGGAGTGGTTTCAAACTACAGACCTCAATTTCATGCATACCATGATAAATTCTTTAACCAGTCTCAAATGCTCATTTCACAGTCGAGGATACAATTCGACCCATGTTAAAGGCATTAGGTCTGACCCGCGTATTATACGCCTTAGGTCCATGCCTCAACCCGCGTGTGTACGCCGCAGGTTGGCATGCTTATCACTCCAGCTACCCCTCGTCAAACGCATTAGGGCGCACTGTGCCTCGACCCACGTGTGGAATGCCTCAGGTCGACACCCTTGTCTCTCCAATTTCCCCGCGTAAATACGCCTCAGGGCTGCCCTCCACCCCGTGTTATATAGGCACCTTAGGGCAATATACAAATGCTCAATTCCATCGTTACACATGCCATACAATTATGTCCATCATACATGATGATAATTTCAAAGTGATCACACGAGGCATGCTAATTCATTTATAGATCAATTCATGGAATTCCGAGCATTCGACATGGCATACCAATAAGCAACTCATGTAACGTATTCTCAGACCTCAACTCTTTTTCGAGCATGAACATGAACCTCTAAATATCATTCAAGCATGCCATAATTCCTCCGTGTAAGCAAATATGTCAATTACGGGCTAAGATCGTACCAAGGGGCCTCCGAACCACACGAATGGACACGGATACACATGACACACCTCATGAACAGCAACATAATGATGATGAACAGTACATAACACTCATGAACAGCATTTCTCAGACTTTGAACGATAAGCTCGTGTAGTGCGCCAAGTCTAGATATGCATTTTCAAGCTTAAAACTCCCTTTTTCTTCACTAAACACCAAAATAACCCTCATATCACTCAAGACCAGCCCCGACAACCTATGAACAGTGTAAAATCAACATAAACAGTAACTCTCGAGACTCTAAATCAGTCCGTCAAACAACCGGCTCAATCCGAGCTACGAATCTCGTTAAACTCTAACCATTCCTAACCAATCGAGCACCCTAGAGCCTAACATACACGTACGACATTCCTAGGCCGAGTTTAGAGATTGCACTTATCTTAACGATGCTTGAAGGCCACAAAAATGGATTGTGCAAGGACTAGACAGCAGCGATGAAAAGGAGCAACGGCGGCGGAGCACGGCGGTTCTCAGTGGAAACCGGCGAGTCTTGGAGGGGGCGATGGTGCTGAGGCTGAGCTTGGGAGATTGGGGTGGTACAAAGTGTCATCTATACCTATGAAAGAATGAGAACAAGGTGAGTGAGGGGTACGGAGGTGCCGGAGCATCAGCGGATGGCGGACGGCGGCAGTGGAGCTTGACTTCCCACGACCAACCTCTGTTCAGCATTGATCTACGAAAAGTTAGCAAATTTTTAGCCAACCTACCTTGGATCCTCAAAGTCAAGGTCTTGCGGTCGGATAGAAGAAAACGGTGATCAATTTGGACTCCGGATGAGCTCGAACGAGCGATTTCAAGCTGGAGGCGCATTGAAATCCACGAAGACGGCTTTCTCGGGAATGGAGTATCTTTGGCCAAAATTAGAGAGGGAGATTCGTGAGGGAGAGAGTGGACGAAGAGCCTTTTAACCGAATGAGGGGAGGAAATGAAGAGATAGAGAGGGAGTTTATGAGTCATTATGGGTAGAAGATAAAAGGTCATGGGAGTTAATATTAGATGAACGAGTTTATGAGTCATTATGAGTAGGTTGACCTTTCATTAACCCTTAGAATGACTCATGATTTGCCCGACAACTTAACTGATGGATAGATTGATTTGACATTGATTGACGCAACAAGAATAATGGAACAACCAACGATACTTTCTTGGAATGCGTGCTAAATGCACTGATCAGGTTCGAGCGCGAATGAACTCATGCTAACCATTATTCTAAACTAACAAGCTCTCGAAACCACAACTACCATTACCCACGATCTCGGGAGTCTATAGCAGACTAGGGGCAAACCGATCAATTTTGACATTAAGATCTCACTGCTTGACCCTTCCAATTAGTCTGGTGAATTTGCTGCGCTAACTGCGACCACGTCTAAAACTCAACTGTAACGTTCGTGAGAACTCGATTGTCCAAGATCGAAATTCGTTTCGTGGCCTAATCCATTAAACATCGACTCTAGCAAATGCTTAGACCAATGGGTGGAGATACACGTATCAACTGATCAGGTCTACGTACTTTAAAGTCCCAATTAGCCTTTCCCTTCAATTGGTCATCTTAGAGTAGCTAATTCCGAGCGAGATTCAACTAGAGCGCATTAATGAAATACATCTATTCTTTATTATAGAATCTCGATAATTGGTTGAATTTTCAGAATGTCACAATATTGATCTCGACATTTTTTGTAAGAACTCAAAACACAAACGTTGTTCTTCATTGTCTCATCTATGCCTCCACAAATTTTGGCGTCACTTTGTTCATTCTACAAATTAATTTGAATTGTTTCACCAAAGCCGATGAGATAGGAGTCGTTGAATCAATGCTCTAATTATGGTTACTTTCATTTTTGGGTTTAGAGGACATCATGGATTGACTTATCATTGTTTTATTATGATTATAATCATGTTGATGCACTTTGTAGGTAATCTAACATGGATACCCCACGTGTATATATTACTCACTCAGTAGCATGGAAAATGGCCGACAGAGCCAAGATCAAAGGCCTAGACCGTGTCCCCACACACACTCTACCACTCAATGATGTTGTTTTCACTAGTGCTAGCTCGGGCATGTCACCCACAGTACCTACACCTCAGGCCAGCCCTGTGGTCGGGGGATTGAGTAAGGGATCCATAAAAATCATAGCCTAGATGGAGCAGAGGTTACGGGAAATTGAGAGGACTCATGGTATCATTCCCATTGACCTATCAATTTACTCGAAGGTCTAAGTTCTTGATAAATTTAAGATGCTTGATTTTGAAACGTATGGTGTTACCTACAATCCGATTAAGCATGTTCATATGTACTTGGCTAGGAAAAATAAGTATGTAGTTAACGGCCCTTGATGATTCAGGTTTTTTGAGCCAGTGTGAAAGATGTAGCCATGAGATGGTAAATATATTATGAGATTTACTGTATGGAAGATTGGAAGAAGGTGGCCATGTGACAGTCTGGAAATTCGACCCATTATCGGGATTTCAATAAAGAATGGATATGTTTCATTAATGCGCTCTAATCGATTCTCACTCAGAATTAATTACTTTGAGTTAACTAATCGAAGGGGGATGGCTACATAGGTTCCTAAATACGTGGATGCGCAAAATTCCTAAACAGTCGCCCATTGGTCTGAGAAATCGATAGAGTCGTTAATTAATTAATTTGGCCATGAAATGAATTTCAATTCTCATGAATGTTACAATGGAGAATTGGATTCAGTTATAGTAGAATCGCCAGTTGGCCAAACAGCCTGTGGACATCGCAAAGTAAGACGTAAGTTGGAATTTTATCAGTTTGCCCCTAGTCTGTACTCAGTCCCTAAATCGAGAGTGATTATATTTATAGTAGTAAGAGCGCGCTAGTGTAGCGAGATTTTTAGGCTGAGTTCGTTCGCGCTTGGTGCCCGATCAGTGCATTTGGTACGAACAACGAGAAAGTGTCTCGTCGAACATTCCATCAATCAATCACGTCTTGTTAATCAAATCAAGTCAAATCAAGTCTTTTCAAGGTCAAATCACTCAATCTATCACAAATCCATCAAGTACACCTAATCTACGAAACCCCATCAACTACCCCACTAAAATACTATTGGCTATTTTGCCCGCACATGCCTTTATAATCAAAGAAGAACTCTTCTCTCTCTCTCCTCCCCTCATAATTTTTGACCAAGCCTCCCTTCCTCTCCTCTCACCCAAAAACTCTCTCTCTCTCTCCCTCTCTTGGTGTTCTCAGCCGGCCGCCATCCCACTGTCGCCGTCCGCCGTTGTTCACGCCCCACCGCCCATCCCTGGGCCTTGTCTCCTCTTGATAAGTCTTCTTGGCCCTTGTCTCATCGTTTCCATGACCTTAGAACCTCCGTTGGACCCCCTACCAGCCATGACCTTCATCGTCTCCTCCGTTCATCGTTTTCGTTCCGATGAAACCTCGGCTTCATGGACTCGTCCCTTATGATTCCTCAACCTCTCTAACACTTGAATCCATCATATTTAGGCTTGAGAAACTCCTTAAAGCAGCTGGACCAGCCCTCCCGTCGTGCTCTCTCTCTCTCTCTCTCTCTCTCTCTCTCTCTCTCTCTCTCTCTCTCTCTCTCTCTCTCTCTCGGCCGTGAGCTCATTTTGGCCGTCGTGCGTTCTCGTCATCGTCTTCGTTCAAGCTTTGTTCTGGTAAGAGTATCCTCTAATTCTTGCCTAGGAATATGGCACGTGATTTGGTTTGGAGGGTAGGATGCTCAGCTTAAGAGGAAAGATTAGAAAACGGGTTAGTTAGCTTAGACTAGTTTAGACCGTATAAATGAGTGGGCTGATTTATGGCCTAATAGACTTCGTTAGTGCCGCAAGGAGGATGTTTAGGGGCTGAGATGATGATGCTTGTTAGTGGAATGGAGTGGTAAGGTTGGTTAGTGATTGGAATAGCTAGTTTGGGTTAGAAAGGACAAGTTGGGTTCGATGGACTTAGCGTATGGTTTAGTGCAAGACGCAACGATCTTGATTTAGGGAACCTAAAGGGCTGTCCATAGGATGATTGAGATGGGATTCGTGAGCCTTGGGTGTAAATTGTGAGCCTTGGATTAGATATTAGGTAGAATAAACTTATGAGACTAGTGTTAGATTAGTGGGTAGACTTCTATAAGATTAGCGATTTAATTATAGCTGATCAAGGGTGTGCTCTTTAGAAATGTGTTTTACAAATTATCTGCGACATGCCATGATATACGTCCACATTATACATATAGATCTGGAAAGATGCATCATCCTATCTGCATTGAATTGCTGTTATTGTTCTGATTGATCAAATGCGTGGTTATGTGCAATCATAGGCATGAGCATGGCATGCGTCATATTCGGCGAGATAAGGGAGCAAACGGCCCTAAAGTGTGTTTACGTAGGGAAAATTGGAGGGATAAGTGTGCGGACCCGATGTACGGTGGAGGCACAGTGTGCCCGGACGTGCGTAGCATAGGGTAGCTGGAGTGATAAGATGCCAACCTAGGTCTTTGCACGCTAAGGCATATATGCGAGTTGAGGCATGGTGCTAGCTGCGAGGCGTCCTATACAGGGGCGAGGCACGGACCAGATACGTACGATACGCTGGTCCTCCGTATAGATACCAAGCATTGAGCATGGTGCATTGAGCATCGAGCATCGAGCATTAAGGCACGGCATGCATGATAGAATCGATTGTTTAACTATGGCGTGCTCAAGTTGTTATTCGCGATATGTGTAATTGGTTTCGTATATGCATGATGTTAGGCGATTTGGATATATGCGCGTTAGGCTTAGGTAAAATACCATTGGACTAGTTAGGCGAAAGTATTGAGTTGCCCCAAAACTGTAGGTTAGGGTCGAACCAATTGAGCGTACCATATCCTATGCTAGACTTAGGGGTGCGCTTATTGAGTCTTCGACTCACTGGCGTTGTTTGCCAATATTTCAGACCTCCGCCCGTAGAGATGAACCCTCTACTGATTCGTTTTGGACTCCCTGTGGAGGTGGATAGTGAGGTGACCCATTTTGGTGAGGCAGATGGATCTGTCTGCGCGAGACAGATTACCACTATCTGGGTAGATAAAGGGGAACTACTTTTGATACCTCACCGATTTGAGGCCTGGAAGCTCAGGAGAGGCTTGGAGTTTAGAGGCCCAGTGAGGAGCATAGACCTGCCGATCGAGGAGCTTGGCTATCCCTTCCCTTTGCGACCTGTCATTTTTTGTGGAGAGATCGTCGACCTAGATCCTAGTGAGCAGCTGCCCTCTAAAGGAATGATGGAGATCGATGGCCACGAGGAGGGCGACTCAATGGATAGTGACCCCGAGGGTACTTAGTCCTTCGAGTCCTGTAGTTCCCTTCTAACTATGTTGTAATTCGACTTCATATTAATGTTTTTATAAAAAATGGATTTCATGCATATATGTGTGTATTGTTCTTTTTTTTTCTACCTCATTCTCTTGTGTGCTTGTCTGGGTTGGAGTTTCGCTTCCACAGGTTCGTTGGTTTCGAGCATCTTCTGGCCGCGATGAATCTTGGGTTGTCATAAGAATCATAGGCTAGTTAAGCGCAGGTGGTTTTCGATGTGGTGTCGCGAACCCGTAGGGTTTGGGGCGTGGCATCCCCGCTTAAGTGGTATCCGAGCAAGGTCAGCTCAATAAGAGACTATTCAAGGTTTGGAGTGATAAGGGTAATGATTATGGGGTAGTTAGGTAAACAAACCCTCCCTAGGCGTAAAATTAGGAAGGGTACGATCGCGTGGATTGATTGGCGCATGTGACTACTAAGTTTTTGTTGTTTACCTTGAGATTGCTTTAGCCCTTATTGTTAGTTGACTAAGTTGCAGGTGCGTCTAGACCTGAGGTAAGGTTCTAGAGCCTAGCTGTGATAGGGATGTCTCTTTTGATTGTGAATGCTGATTATTGTTTGCGATTGTGTGCTAGTCTGCTATCGCGCGCTGCTAGACCATTATGCATTGCACGAATTATCACATTAAAAATAAAATTTGAGAAAGTGCATGCATGAGCATGCCATGTTTTATCTGTATTAAAAACAAGATTCGAGAAAATGCATGCATGAGCATATCATGTTTTATTGGACTAGGTAACCGCCAACCTGGTATGGGACAGGTTTGACGGGATGCCTACAAACCATAGTGAAGCATGGTATGGGACATGTGGAATGGGGCTCTCTTTGTAGATGTATAACTTAGGACAGTTGTAACGATCCGAGTCAAATGAGGGGGGGGGAGTGGTCGCCGGGGTAGAGAGACTTGATCAAGGAGCGGCTCCTGGCAGGCTTCTAGAAGAGTGAGGCGGACAGAAGTGACCCAAGTTATACATTGAAGGGGATGAGTCTAGGTGTCGTGCCGAGTCCAATTGCATTAAAAGCTATAGCGTCTTATTTTACGTACATAGTATCGCATGTCGGTAGATACGATAGCAGGCGAAAGCTTGGGTAGTGGCTTAGGTTTCTAATTCCTCGAAGGAATTATATCAGGTCTAGGTATGAGTGAGATTAGGAAGGATGAGCAACAGCGGCAGAAGATCTAGCGCAGCCGCGTCAAGTTCATGGGCCCCAGCACCTAAAGGGGACCCAAGGATTGAAGAAATGATGAGAGTTCTGACAGACATTAGCAATCTAATGGGTAGACAGGCTGCAAAAGGAGTTGCCACTGTGGCCCAAGCAGCTGAGGCCGCTCTAGCTGCTGCCAATGGAGCGAATGGGGGTAATGGTAATGGAAATGGAGGTCGTCAAACACATCATTTGGTAGAGCAATTTCTAAAGCTGCAACTATCTAAGTTTGACGGGAGTGGAGGACCTGAAGCAGCCTCCCTTTGGATAGAGCAGTTAGAGAAAATATTCGCTGTCCTAGATGCTCAGAAGGAGAAAAAGTCTCGCTGGCAATCTACCAACTCCAAAATACAGCTGATAACTGGTGGAAAGCCACTCGAGGAAGAGTCTTTCTTGAAGGAGTGGAGCCGAATTGGACGGCATTCTGCACAGCATTCAATAGAAAGTACTTCTCCGAAGCTGCCCAGGAAAGGAAGATGGAGGAATTTCTGAGGCTTCGCCAAGGGCAGATGTCTATGGACCAATACGAAGGAGAATCTACGAGACTGTTAAAGTTCACAGTAAGGATGATAGAAAATCCTTGGGTCAAAGCGAGAAGGTTCCGAGAAGGACTGAGACCAGAACTCAAAAGTTAGTTGATCGCCCTGGGCTTGAGAGACTCAATGAGATGTATGAAAAGGCTCAGGCGATTGAGCGAGACCTGGTGAAAAGGGCTGCCGCCTCTGGATCATGCTTCGCGTCTGGTAGAGACTATAGGAATTTCGGCAAGAGGTCGATGCAAAATACAAGGAGGTTTGTTCCACCTGCTCGTCGAAATTTCGGGAAACCGACTTCGTTTGCTGGCTCGATTTATCGTGACTGTGGAGGAAAACATGGAACCAACGTTTGCCCGAAGAAAGCCGGAGCTTGTTTTAATTGTCGGATTTTAAGGATTGTCCAAGGAAAGCCCTAAGATCGCGGTTCCAGCAGTAGAGACCCCAAACTGTAGCCGCCCCTCAAAGGAATATGACCGTCCACCTGCTCAAGGAAGGGTCTACGCAGTAGCGCACAAGAAGGCTGAGAACGCGCCAGGAGTGATCACAGGTACTGTTTCTCTCTGTGGTCATACTGCGTAAGCATTATTTGATCCTGGAGCCTCGCACTCCTTTGTGTCTGAGCAATTTGTTGCATTGTCTGCTTTGGATGTTAAACCGTTGGATGTTATTTTACATGTGGCTACCCCACTAAAGGATAGAATGATTGTCACGTTAGGATGTAAGGGGTGTAAGATAGCCTTGGGTGATAGGGAAGAAGTGATTGATTTGGCTATCTTATCCATATTTGACTTTGATGTGATTATGGGTATGCATTGGTTGGTTAGACATGGGGCCGTTATCGATTATAGTAGAAGGGTGATCCAACTTAATCCAGTGGGTCATCCTAGATATGAATTATTGGGAAACCGAGGAGGATCCTCCATTTATTGGATTTCATCGCTAGAAGCGACTAGGCTTTTGGACAAGGGTTGTCAAGGATTTTTGGCGTCTGTGATAGATTCGTCTGTCCAAGAAATAAGGTTGGAGGACGTACCTGTGGTGAGGGACTTTTCGGAAGTTTTCCCTCAGGAGTTGCTTAGCTTACCATCAGAGCGTGAGGTAGAGTTTGTAATTAAGTTGGCACCTGGAATGAAACTAATTTCGAAAGCACCGTATAGGATGGCACTGTCGGAATTAAAGGAGCTGAAGGTACAAATGCAAGAGCTACTGGATAAAGGATTTATCCGCCCAAGTGCTTCGCCATGGGGAGCTCTAGTGTTGTTTGTCAAGAAAAAAGATGGATCGTTGAGGCTGTGTATAGATTACCGGCAGTTGAACCAAGTGACGATCAAGAACAAGTACCTACTGTCGAGGATAGATGATTTATTCGATTAACTTCAAGGAGCGTCAGTGTTCTTGAAGATAGACCTAAGGATGGGCTATCACCAATGAGGATCAAGAAGCAAGATATTCCAAAGACGGCTTTTAGGACAAGATATGAGCATTACGAGTTTACGGTTATGCCGTTTAGATTGACGAATGGCCCAGTCGCATTTATAGATATGATGAATCGGGCGTTTAAGGAATTCTAAGACCAGTTTGTGATAGTTTTCATCGATGATATCCTGGTGTACTCGAAGAGCTATGACGACCATAAGCGATATCTGGAGATTATTCTTCGGACCCTAAGAGAACACTCATTGTACGCCAAGTTCAGTAAGTGCGAGTTCTGGTTAAGTAGAGTGGCGTTTCTTGGACATATAGTATATGGCGAAGGAATATCAGTAGATCCAGCGAAGATCGAGGCCATGGAGAAGTGGCCAAGATCTACGACTATGACTAAGGTGCGAAGTTTTCTTGGATTAGCTAGTTACTATAGACGCTTCGTGGAAAGCTTCTCCGCGATAGCTGCTCCATTGACTCACTTGCTGAAGAAGGAGTCAAGGTTTGAATGGACGAATAAGTGTGAAGAAAGTTTCCAGGAGCTTAAGAGCAGGTTGACTTCTGCTCCAGTGTTGACAATCCCATCAGGACCTGGAGGATTTGAGATCTACAGTAATACATCGTTAAAAGAATTGGGATGTGTCTTGATGCAACATAGACTGGTGGTAGCGTATGCATTTCGACAATTGAGGCCCACAAGATGAATTACCCGACGCATGACTTGGAGCTGGCTGCGATAGTATTCGCACTGAAGATTTGGAGGCATTTTTTGGTGGGTGAAAGATTTCAAATTGATACGGACCATCAAAGTCTGAAGTATCTGTTCTCGCAGAAGGAATTGAATATGAGGCAGCGTCGCTAGATGGAGTTGTTGAAGGATTACGATTGCGACATTCTATATCACCTTGAAAAAGCAAATAAGGTAGCGGATGCTCTAAGTCAGAAGTCGAGCATCGCGCACTTGATGGGTAAGGAGTGGACACTGTTAGAAAGGATAAGAGACTCGAAATTTAAGATCGAGGTAGGAAACCTCTCGAGCCTAATGGCTACTCTCGAAGTTGAGCCAGAAATTCAGTCGAGGATTAAGGAACTACAGTCTACGGATCCTGATATTCAGAAGATTGTATCTACTGACGAGGCTAAGAGGAAGCCTGAGTTCCAAGTGACTGAGGATGGAATGCTGAAGTTTAAAGGGCGTTTGTGTGTATCGAAAGATGGGGAATTAAAAGAAGAGATCCTGTCTGAGGCTCATCGTAATAACTATAGTATTCACTCTGGAAGTACGAAGATATACCAGAATCTATGTCAGCACTATTGGTGGAATGGAATGAAGGTGGATGTGGCTAAGCATGTGGCCAAGTGCTTGACATGTCAATAAGTGAAGGCGCAGCATTGTAAGCCTGGAGGATTGCTACAGTCGTTGGAAATCCTAGAATGGAAATGGGAACATGTCACTATGAATTTTGTGATGGGTTTACCAAGGAGTCAGAGAGGAAATGACTCGATTTGGGTTATAGTCAACAGGTTGACTAAATCTGCTCACTTTATCACAATATGAAAGGACTTCGCCTTGGAAAAGTTGACTGAGTTGTATGTGAGACAGATTGTCCAACTGCATGGAGTGCCTGTGACTATCACGTCGGACCGTGACCCTTGCTTCACCGCAACTTTTTGGAAGAGTCTGCAAGGTGCTTTGGGGACATAATTGAGGTTTAGTACAACTTATTACCCGCAGACTGATAGTCAGTCGGAGAGGACCATACATACTTTGGAGGATATGTTGAAAGCCTGTGTAATAGATTTCAAAGGTAGTTGAGAAAAACAATTACATTTGGTGGAGTTCGCATATAACAATAGCTATCAACAGAGTATTAAGATGACACTTTTTGAGGCGTTGTATGGAAGAGCCTGTAGGACACTGGTCTACTGGGACGAAGTTGACGAAAGGAGCATAATAGGTCCAAAGTTAGTCCAGCAGTCGGTAGACACAGTTAAAGTGATCAGGGATAGACTAAGGACAGCGCAGAGCAGGCAGAAGAGATACGCAGATAAGCGACGTAGGCCATTGGAATTTCAAGTTGAAGATCATGTATTTTTGAAAGTGTCACCGAAGAGAGAACTGTCTCGATTTGGCAAGAAAGGGAAGTTGAGCCTAAGGTTTGTGGGACCATTCGAGATATTGGAAAGAATCGGACACTGGCCTATCGTCTAGCCTTGCCGCCAATCCTATCCTAGATTCACAATGTATTTCATGTGTCAATGGTAAAGAAGTACGAGCCAGACCCAAGCCATATACTCGATCATGAAGCCATTGAAATGGATAATTGAGTCTCGTACGTGAAAAGACCAGTAAGGATTGAGGACAGAAGAGAACAAGTTCTGAGGAACAAAACGATGCCACTAGTCAAGGTGATCTGGGAACATCACGGGACCGAAAGAGTCACGTGGGAGAGCGAAGATGAGATGAGGAAGAAGTATCCTCATCTGTTTGATTAATCAATTGTAATCTCGTTCTGGTTAGGTGTAATGGTAGTCTGTAAATTTCGAGGACGAAATTTATAATGATGGAAGAATTGTGACAGTCTGGAAATTCGACCCATTATCAGGATTTCAATAAAGGATGGATATGTTTCATTATTGCGCTCTAATCGATTCTCACTCAGAATTATTACTCTGAGATGACTAATCGAATGGGAATGGCTACATAGGATCCTAAATACGTGGACGCGCATAATTCCTAAACAGCCGCTCATTGGCCTGAGGATTCAACAGAGTCGTTAATTAATGGATTTGGCCACGAAATAAATTCCAATCTTGGACAATCGAATTCTCATGAATGTTACGATGGAGAATTGGATTCAGTTATAGTAGAATCGCTAGTTGGCCAGACAGCCTGTGGACGTGGCGAAGTAAGTAGTAAGTTGGAATTTTATCAATTTTGCCCCTGCTCTGTACTCAATCCCTAGATTGAGAGTGATTATATATTTATGGTAGTAAGAGCGCGCTAGTGTAACGAGATTTTTAGGCTGCGTCGTTCGCACTCGATGCCGACCAGTGCATTTGGCACGAAGAACGAGAAAGTGTCTCATCGAATGTTCCATCAATCAATCACGTCTTGTCAATCAAATCAAGTCAATCAAGTCTTTTCTAGGTCAAATCACTCAATCTATGACAAATCCAATAGTACACCTAATCTACCAAACCCATCAACTACCCCCACCAAAATACTATTGGCTATTTTGTCCTACATGCCTTTTAATCTAAGAAGCACTCTTCTCTCTCTCTCCTCCTCCTATAATTTTTGGCCAAGCCTCCCTTCCTCCCCCTCTCACCTGAAAACTCTCTCTCTCTCCCTCTCTAGGTGTTCTCGGCCGGCCGCCGTCCCACCGTCACCATTGCTGTCTCCACGCCTCCCCGCCCATCCTCGGCCTTGTCTCCTCTTTGCAAGTCTTCTTGGCCCTTGTCTCATCATTTCCTTGACCTTAGAACCTCTGTTGAACCCGCTACCAGCTGCGACCTTCATCATTTCTTCCGCTCATCGTTTTCATTCTAACGAAGCCACGGCTTCGTGGACTCGTCCCTTGTGATTCTCAACTCTCTCTAACACTTGAATCCAGCATATTTTTAGGCTTGAGAAATTCCTTGAAGCCATTGGACCAGCCCCTCCCCAGTCATAGCTCTTCTCTCTCTCTCGTCTCTCTCTCTCTCTCTCTCACTCTCTCTCTCTCTCTCCTCGGCGCAGTCAGCTCAATTTCGGCTATCATGGCGTTCCCCGTCATCGTCGTCTTCATTCAAGCTTTGTTCCGCAAGCGTATCCTCTAATTCTTGCCTAGGAATGTGGCACGTGAGTTGGTTTGGAGGGTAGATGCTTGGCTTAAGAGGAAAGGTTATGAAAACGGGTTAGTTAAGTTAGACCGGTTTATGACCGTGTAAATGAGTGGGCTGATTTGTGGGCTTATAGACTTCGTTAGTGGTCGCAAGTCGGATGTTTAAGGGGCTGAGATGATGATGCTTTGTCAGTGAAATTGAGTGATAAGGTTGGTTAGTGATTGGAATAGCTAAGTTCGGGTTAAGAAAGGACAAGTTGGGTTTGATGGACCTAGCGTATGGTTTAGTGCGAGATGCGACGATCGGGGAAAGGAAAAGAAAGAAAGGGGAGGGGAGAGGGAAGGGGGGGGAAAAAGGGAAGAAGGGGGGGGGGGGGGGGAAAGGGAGGAAGAGGAAGGGGGGGGGAGGGGGAAGGGAAAGGAAAAAGGAGAAAAAAAGGGAGAAAAGAAAAGGGGGGGGAGGGGAAGGGGGGAGGGGGGGAGGAGAAAGGGGGGGGAGGGAAAAAGGAAGGGGGGGGAAGGGGGGGGGGGGGGGGGAAGAGGGGGGGGGGGGGGGGG
>JAGVVM010010655.1:0-15928 GCA_019149425.1 Psidium friedrichsthalianum
TACACAGTAAAGTTTCATCTCTTTGCGGTTTCATCCAACTTGTGCGTAAGAACGATCACATTATTAGTCCTATTAGGGTAAGTTAAGAACACTTGTGACCAGTGGATGTCTCTTGTGTCTGGGGAGTTGAAAGTGCGTTGTCTGTTAAAACAAAAAAACACATGAGATCCGGTATTTACAGACTTTATGTGATCGGATTTGCCACATGCAAGACAGATCCTTGACCATATAAAGGGCAGCGCCAGTAGTACAGTATTCACTTATTAGGGGTACTCCAGAACAGCGTGTGATAAGGTTAGAGTTTTCCTGATGGTGAGACGGTGACCTTAGTTGAAATTGGTAATTGGTCGCTTGTTTACGATATTAATTACTGTCTACGAAATTGGTTTTAGAATAAAAGAAACGGGACTTTAATTTCCGCTGTAAGGGGGCTCGATATTTATCTACTGGCTAGTGTGGGCCGGTTACCGAGCCCAGCCCGTGATGAAGGGCCCAGCCGGGGAGCCTTCTATGATGGAAGGTGGCGTGGGTGGGGACGCGCCCCTCGTCAGCCTTATGGTCTTTTGTGCACATTATTGAGCTCACCGTCTCCTCCTAAAGAAGTGAGAGAGAGAGAGAGAGAGAGCTAGGGTGCGGTCTCATCAACGTCAGTGTTCCGGACGGTGGGGAAATAAGGGAATTCCGAGCCCGGTAGTAGGGTTTGTGTTGCCCGCATCGTGACGGCGACGTGGATGCTAAATCAATTACCAGGTCCGATTTCTTGAGGCCATTTTGTTTACTAGAGTCGGAAGTCAGACTCCTAGGGAGTCGTAGGTGACGACGGCGGCCTCTCGACGGCCGAGGTCGGGACGCTATCACATGCTAGTAATTGGCGACAGACCATAAACCAATTCAAGATTTATAACACGAACAATGCAGAACCAAAAAGAATGAACCAATCCAAAAACCACCATTAGTCTGAGCCCCAGATCACCATCCCAACCGTTCATTACCCTCTCATACTCGCTACAATGTCGAGACCTGATGCATCCGAGTACATGTCGGCAATCCAACAGTGGTTCTTGGACATACGGTCCCACTTCTGCTCACAGCCACTCATGTATGGCCCCGTCTTGTCACGATTTATTCTTAACGGTTCAAATGCAATGATGCCCAACCCTTGATGTCCACCTTCACTCTTTGAGTCTGTGACCGGAACAGACGTTGCACGGTGGTCTTTTACGCAAGTTTGTCCGACAAGTGTGATATCGTTTTGCATGCTGGATTCGACCTGGAAAGGTGACAAGATTCCATACTGCACTGCTCAGCTTTTTTTCTTCTTAATCAAATGAAGTCCCACGTAGGTATAATCATCTAAATGGTGATCCATGCGTTTGCATGAATGCGAAATGAAGATGCTTGGAACGCACCAGTGCATCTGACTATGGATGCAAGAACACACGACTAAATGAGTGACTGAGATGTCTAACAATGCCATGGGGATCCCTATGCAATAGATAAATAAAACAATATATGAAACATAATGTGGCAAAAACCACTAAAGTTTCCATTTCAATCTTAATGTATGTAGGTGGGTGGTTGTGTCCAGCACACCAAGTACCATTGACAATCGTGCTTCTCCAGATTCGCCTACTTACGTCATTTGGCTCTATCAAACAAAATGGTCCAACTTACTACATATTGTGTCTCCTCGAGCAAAAACTTGGTAGCGTAAACCTTCACAAAATTTTTGTTAATTGTTCACACCGACGCGAACTCTCTCTCCTCTCTCCCTCAGGTCTCTCTCTCTCTCCGGCTTCGTTCTCATCCTCTCTCTCCTCCTTCGTCTCTCAATCTCTCTCTCAATCTCTCTCTACTCTCTCTCGGTCTGTAGCACTACCCGCAGTAGTGAGTTGCTCACCCACCACGCAGAGTTTCTAGAGCCGTCATATGGGTCATAGACCCATATTTGAACCATTTTTTTAAATATATCAAATGGGGACGAAGTCTTATGTATGGGTACACTAAACAACTTTTGGAGGGTCACTAAAAAATGGGTTCAAAATGTTGAAGTAAAGTAAATGGATCAAATCTGGGCTACACAGGAAATCCATTTTGGACCCACTTTTGACCCACATTTTCGACCCAACAAGTTTGCAAGTCATGACTACCCAACCAGTTTTTTGCAAGCACCTCTTGCCCTGCAGCACGCAAGCAGCCGTCACCTGGCCTACGTCGCCGCCTCCGTCCGCCCGAAACCCCGAATCTTCTCTCTCTCTCTCGTTACTTTACTTGCTTCTCCACTCCTCCATCATACTTTCCTAGCAATTTGTATACACTGTATACAGGGCTCCCAAATCCGCCAGTCCATCTTAACGTTCAAGCTGCTCCTAGTAGAGGTGACCAACCATCCTTGTTATGTTCTAGCTTGTATAGGATGAATTGATCTTTTATCTCATTGCGATTCTATAAGAATCCTGTGGAGATAAAGAACAGCTTCATTCCAATTTCAGCACACTAAAGCTAGCTGGAACGCAAGCACGTGACTTCGCTGGTGAAAACTGGTGCCTTAAGTTTAATGAAGCATTAAGCAGGAAACGATGTGTGGATTGGTGTGCTTGTGAGATTCATCTAGATCTCTACTTGAGAAATAGCGCTAATCGTTGTATATGTGAAGACGAATCCGCATGTTCCTGGCAAACGGCTGTCACTAATTGCTTATTTCTTATTGGGGCACTCCAGTATTGTAATGAATTGTCCTGACTAGGTTCAAACATTCCAACCCCGTGTCTGGCATATTTCTGTTTAGAGACCCATGATTCTCTATAAGATCAATTTCTCTTTTACTGCTGTGGTTTTGATCACACACCATAGCGGTGTACAATGCATCGACTCTTTTTATGTGTATTCCTTCTGACATCATTTTTTCTGTTGTCTGTAATTCGTGGAGTTGGCGTTTCGGGAGTAGATCAACCTATGGGGGTAATATGTTTGTTTGTGGAGCAGCAATTGAAAGACTAAAAGGGCCATAAAGATGGTGGAATGGAAATACTGTCATCAGTAGTTTGCGGGCTCAGTACTGGAACTACATACGTTTCCTTCCTACATGAAACTATTTGCTTTAGGTACTTTTTTGTTTTTTATCTCATTCTCCTCTTAGTTTTACTCCATGATTTAATGCACATGTTTGGTTAGATGCATGGTGTTGCCCTATGGTTTTTTCCTTCGAGAGTGACAAAAATACAGGGATTCACACTACATGATAGAGTGTTGGTGCAGGTCATTCCACTAGAGGTGAGAAGCTGGTTGTTTTTTTTTTCTTGTTAGCTTTCTGTATGTGATTCTTAGCGTTTAGTTGATTAAATTGCAATTGGAGAGAGACTCGTGACTTTGATTATTATAGTTGCGATTGCCTTTCTTTGCAAAGAATGACTTGAGAAATAATTTTGCACAGATCGTGATCGTATTTACTGATTACAGCACTGGGGGGGAGAGGGGCATTGATTAACGCTCAAAATACAAGGGATTCACAGCACTAGATGTCTTATCAGAAGTCCAAGAGACTTGAGAGACATGGAGCTCTTCTCATTTGTATTCAAGCTGCAACTTCTCTTATAAACTCTAGAGATTAATATATGATTGGGAAACTAGATCAATCTTTTTTCCATATGGATCAATTGACAAATGAATGTTGCAATTGTTTTTTTTTTTGTTTTAATCGGTGCTACCAGGGGGTCTATTTAGCGTTTTTTCCTTACATGATTGGATAGGTTTATCAATATTTAGTTGATATTTTTTTATTTATTTATAAAGCATTTTAATTTCGAGATTTATTGTTAAATTTTTTGATTTTTAAAATTTATATTATTGTTTAATTTTGCTTTTTTTATTTGGATAGTGAAGTTTTTAGCCACAGGAATACAATGGATATGCGCCCAGGTGTGAAGAGCTAAGAAGAGGTTAATGAGGTAATAAAATGAGAGTCACAACTGGGGTCGTTGGGTATAAGGTCAGTTGCAGGATCGGGGTCGGTATAGGTCATTTAAATATGGGTCAAGACGGGTTAACGGGTCAATATGGCCGGACCATATTTAAAACCAAACCCCCGACCCAAAAACCGGCTAGTCCGACCCACCCATTACCCTCTAGCGTTATCCGGCCGACAAAACGATGAACCACAACCAAAAATTTATCAAAATTTTACAATTAATATCATGGAAAAACCTCAAACTGATATACATATGATAAATTTACCCAATCATAATTTTTTGATCATAAAACCTCCAAAATTGTACACTTTGTGACAAATTTAACTCCAAACTAGTACAATTGTGATAAATTTGAACCCTCCGTTAGTTTTATGTTAAATACAAGTCACATCAAATTACTGTGTATTGTGTCGGGGGATGACCGTTACTAACTTGACATAAATATACTAGTTTTGGGATTTTTAACCCTCCTATATTGTCAGTTTATATATACATATATAATATTAATTTCGAATTTTTCGTGGCTTAACCCAATTTAACATAGAGTGAAAACTTTATAATGTGTACCAATTTGGTTTTTATGTTGTCAAAAGAATTAGGTTTTTAGAGTAAATTTTTCACAGATGTACCGGTTAGTATATATTTCCTAATCAAAAATTAGTTTGGGGGCGTAAATAAAATATCTCCCCAAGTGTACCATTTGAGGTTTTTCATAGCCAAAAAAGTAGTTTTGGGGAAATTTATCAAGTAGCCAGTTTTATACAGGGTTTTTTCGTGGTAATTATCCAAAACATTTTAAGACTAACATTGGCCAATTTCTTGGATCAATTGAAATACAAAAAGCACGAAGTCACATGGGGGAGAATGATAAGGCTGGTCCTAGGATAAAAGCAGAAATTCCAATGTCCATATTACCATAAATTCAAACAAGAAACGAGTAAAAACGGTATTTTATATTTTCCTTGCACTGTGACGTGGATAAAAAAAAAAAAACATTGGCCAATGGCATGAGGAAACAACTCAGACGTTAACCCATCTAAAATGAGATGTTAAAAAGGGTAGTCTGGATAATTGCTTTCAAGTTGAATTAGAATAGATTGGTTTTTCAAAGTGAAGGTGTTGAACAAGACTTGTGTGGGTATCACAATAGTGAGTGAGGGAACACATATACATACACATATATTATCATGTAATTACCTTATTGTTACGGAAATTAATGCCGAATGATTTTGTTAGTGGTAAATGTGAAATCTTTGACAACCTTCTTTCCCATGTATGAAAGATGGCAAAATAATATTAAAACTTAATGTCCTATTTCAATATACAAGAAATCCTCTATGGTAATTTCAAAAAACCTACATACGTCTTTAATGACTACTAAAATTCGACCTCCTTCCTACAGATATTCAAAGGTACTATTTGTTTAAAACCCCGAATAGTTTATATTAAAGAATATGATCTGATGGTATTTTATCTTGTAAATGTTGCAAAAAAGACACAGGTTGATTAATACAGGACCTCATATATTTGAATGGCGGCTACAGGATTAAGAAATTAAAACATACAGTTAATTGAATTCAGTCGTGAAAAGAAAAGAACGACCATGAATGTTCCTAATGTGCCAATTTGGCTCCGATTTGTGTCCCAAATGACTAAATTGTGAATATGTATTTATATGTGTAACCTGTAACAAATGGGAACTAATGTAACTTGCACATCCAAACGGCGGTGTCATTATTCGTAAAAGTTGAATCATGACTTTACTATGCGTCATGCAACATGGCACAACAAGAAGATAATGATACCCTTGTTTTGCTTTTTTTTTTTTTAAAGTTTTTCTCCCTCTACAACTTAAGGCCGAATGAGGGTCGGACTCCTGATTCCTATGTTGCATGATTTGTTAGCCTGGATTTGAGTTTTTCTTCCCTATAGTTTTTCTTCCAAAAATTATATAATAAAAAAAACCTACGTTAGCCACGTCAGTGATAGCTGGCCATAATTAGCCAAATGGATTGAATTGGCATAAATGTAAAAGTTTATGATTGAATTTGCACAATAAAATATTTAGAACTAAATTAGCACAATAACTGTTTGACTTTTTTTGGTAATTCTCCTATTTATTGTGTCTCAAATATGATCCTTTTATTTAAGTAGAGATTTTTAATCTGTCACGGGATAAATTAATTTGCTAATCAATTTGTTATACATAGCATTACTCTATACGTTTGAATCTTTTATTTTTAAATAGCTTACGTTCTAGAAGGTCGATTTACTAATTGAAATGTGCAATTGAAGGTATTTTTGTTGTGACCTTTGCTTTGTTTTTCTTTTTCCTTTTTTTTTAAATTTAAAAAGCATTTCAAAATGCACAAAAATCAATTCTTTCGTCATTAGTGTAAAATTTAAAATATTATTTCCCATTTAAAATTCTTGAAGTGAAAAGTAAAACTATAAACTAGGTAAATGGTAAAATGCTCTTTTCAGTAGAGAAACAGGAACCTTAGAAAACAAAAAGGGTTGGCACTACGTCTCACAAAACCCAGAGAGGGAATCCTCCAAAACCCAGCCTTCATCCCTCTTTTATTCGAAAACAATTTTGGTTGTCAACAATGACCACCTTGGCTTGCTATAGAATGGCCCAATGAAATCCACTTCCTTCGTGTAGATATTAAACGTAATTTTTATTAACCTTCATAATTAATTAAAACAATTTTATTCCGACGTTATTTATCTTGTAAGTTAAAGGGGAATTGATTAAGTAACATTTATAAATTTGAACTCGGTTACAAAATTAAAAAATTAAAGCACACCTTTAATTGAAGTGAGTCGTCTATAAAATGTGGCAATTAAGTGTATAGCTTGCACAATACAAACGGCGCACAACGACAAATATTCATACCCTCTTCTTCTTCTTCTAAATGTACTCTGTTTATAATAGTATAGTTACATAGAAATAGATGTGAGCATTAGTCGCCACTTAAATGAGATCAAATTGGGTCAAAATAGTTTGTTTGGTGTATTTTATAATCCGTGCCTCGTTACGAAAGAGCTACATCATTACTTTCATTCCAAAATTTCAATGTAGTAGTTATTTTAAACATAATAAAAGTAAGTCATATTATATTTCAATCTACGTATACGGATTTATATCGTATGGAAGGTTATTAATGGTCACACGCGTTAAATAAAAGTCAAATTGAGAACCATTAAAATTTATTTATGAAAATTTGACAGTCAAAAGTAAAATTGATGAGCTAGAACGATGAACAGTACAAAATCATGACCGAATAAAAAGAAAGACAAGCATTATTCTGAGGCACTCGGCCACCATCCCAAACCCTTCACGACCCGGTAACAATCGCAAGAATGGCGAGTCCTATGGAAGATAGCTGCCCCGTGTCTCCGTTCTGCTTCGTCAACGGTGAGGTCACGCCCGGCTTCTCCTTGAACTGGCTCTCGCACGTGTCCGCATCCGTAGCCACCGTGCTCACCCAGTTCTGGACGTCGGGGTAGCGCTTCGCCTGGTATGCCTCGACCGCCTCTTTCGTGGTATCGACCGCGTCCGAGTACAGTTCCGAGCAAGCCACCAGGCAACCCTGGACGTACGGTTCCCACTTCTTCTTCAGCAGCTGCTGAATGTACGAGCCCGTGCTCGTCACGCTGCTTTCTAACAGGTTAAGCGCGATGAGACCCAAGCCTTGGACGTTTGCCGTCTGGCTCCTCGGGTCCGACCCGAGAGCCTTCACGCAGTAGTCATAGTTCACGTTCGGGCTCAAGGCCACACACTTCCGGCAAGTTACAGCAACGACGTTGGCCACCGCCGGTTCGGCATGAAAGAGGATGAGAGAGGAGGCTAGGAAGAGGGACAAGCTGCAGAGTGCAGTATTCATTTTTTTCCTTTTTTTTTTTTGTTGATCAATTGAAGACCGTGTAGCACTCTATAAAGGGCGATCCATGCTCTGTATTATCGGAATGGAAAGCAATTTAGACTACAAAATTTTGTTTTAGGAAATTGAACTAATTTAGGAAGGAAAAATCAGAAGTTCAGGAATGTAAATCAGATTCTTATTCATTGGAGATAAAGTCTTATTCATTGGAGATAAAGTCTCTGATATTTTAGTATTTACAGCTATGGATTTATTTTACATTATACACTTTCCTCTTTTATATTTATAATTAGGATAATCGACAAAAATGGTCCCTAACCTTTGGTCTAATGCATTATGCGGACCATGAACATTAAATCTGTTCAATGTGATTCTTGAGCTTTAGCCTAATGTGTGTAATATCTTCCCTATAATTATAATTTGATCAATGTGATCTCTGAACTTTTGATACTTGTTCAATTCATTTCTTGAATTTATGAAAATATTTAATATTATCCTTCCATTAATTCAAGTACATAGACAATATTAAACATATTCATATAGGGTATGGATTAAATTGAACATGTACCAAAATTCGATGAATTATGTTGAACAAATTAAAAATTCTTGGGCAACATTTGATATTGGGCTAAAGTTCATGCATCAAATTGACTAAAAATTTAAAGTGTAAAGATCACATTATATATTTGACTAAAATTTAGGACAAGTCGTTGTCCCTTAACTTTACTAGCCCAATCCAAATGATATCGTTATATTTTGGGCTTTGAATTTAACCCAGCCTCTTGGTCTATTTAGAATGACGTGTCAACTGAATATTATTCACTCTTTTTGCACTAGATAATACTTTGGATTTTTTTTTTTTTGACCAATTCAACTCTTCTCGTGTGCCCCGATATAGTCGGAGAGGGCCTGTCCTTCTACGGATTGGGTTGTCCAATCGTGAATTACCCGAACCGCCGATTCTTTAAAAGGAACTCTCGTTATCGAAGAGAGATTTCCTTTTCTTTGCGTGAAGACACGATTGTTTCCGCGAAGTAAGAAGCAGTATACTTCTTAGCTTTATCTTGATGTACTAGTAATGAATTTTAAGATTGACATAATGAGTAATTTGACAATATTTTATTTTGGAGAGAATTAAAAAAAAAAGGTTCTAAATATATTGTAATTATGTCAATTCAGTCAAAAAAAATTTTGTCAATTCTGTGACATTCTGAAATTCTGAGATTCGACCCTTTTTCAGAATTTGAATATATATAATGATTATTTCATAGAGGTGCTATAAATGGATCTCACTTGAAACTGATCACTTCGGGATAACTAACCGAAAAGGAAAAGCTAGCTAGAAGTATAAGTACGTGGACCAAATGGTCGATACGCGTGACTCTTAAAAGCCAACCGTTAGTTTGAGAATTTATTTAAAGTTGTCATCTTATGAATGAAACCGCGAATTAAATTCCGAAATATGACAATTAACTCTCATGAGTGTCACAGTTGTGAATTTGGACATTACCTAGAAATACGTGAATGAGCAGATTGATCTCAAAATGTCAAGTGAAAAATGGCAAAATTGAAAATTTCTATCTTGCCCCCGATTTGAGCTAAAATCCATGACATGAGGGTATGAATATTTTTAGAGAGATTAGAAAAATTTTACGACGAAATCCTAAGTCTTTTTCAATTGTTGTTGAGCCAAATCAGTCGATTCGTTCAGTTTTATGTCGTTTCCGGTGAATAGTGATTTAAATAATTGAGCCCCAAAGTCATAAATCTGCTCTCTCTCTCTCTCTCTCTCTCTCTCTCTCTCTCTCTCTCTCTCTCTCTCTCTCTCTCTCTCTCTCTCATTTGACCAGTCAAACCACTCTCTCTCTTCCTTCAAGCTTAGGACCTCCCTCCGTCTCTCTCTCTACTGCTGCCGCTACCTCTGCTGCCCACTTTCACCGACCGTCGATGGTAGTCCGATCGTTCGATTTTTGTGATTTTTGAATATGTCGTAATCCTATCCAAGGTGAGTTCATAGAAGTTTGAATCTCTTCAATTCAAGGTCATTTGACCTTTCAAATCTGCTTTGCTGTTTCAGTCGACAAACCAGTTTCATGTTATCCGAATTTGACATATAACTCATGCTGATTTATGTTAACCCCAAGAACCCCTAGAGCTCATTTTCATGTGAAAATATTGATTTTCAGCTCGTGAATCAGCCCGTTCAGCCCTTAATCAGCCCCGGTTTAGACTAAATCCACTGGAATCCGTCGTGCTTTGTCGGTCGTCGGCGTGCATCGCCGCTTTTGTTGCTTTCTCAACTTTGTGTCAGCCTTAATTAAGTAAGTTAAACCCCTACACTTCACTCATGATATTAGGTTTGCCATGAATTAGCTCTAGAGACCGATTCGTAATAAATCGGTTTAGAAAAATTTGTCGTAACCGGCGTATTTTGAGGAAATTAAATTTTGTGGGACTGTGAATATGCTATAAATTGGTGATATATTGCTGTCCATGTTTGAATAAAACTGTTTGAGGTGGTTGATGTGGGTCCCGGGAAATTCGGGTACCGAAAAATGGATTTTTGGGACTTTTATTCAAATATGGGCCAAATAGTATTTTGGAAGTCACTGTTCACGACCCACGAATACTGTTCACATGCTACCCAATTTGATTTTGGTTTGAAAATGACAAGTTTTGTAAGCCCCATGTGATTCGAATACCGAATTGGAACATTTTATGCAAAATCAGGCCCGAGCAGTATTTTATATTACTATTTCAAATATTTGGGGCCCGTGTTTGTGTTTAAAATAATATTTGAAGATTATCCACTTATGCTTAGAAATAATTATTTGGTCATTTTGGGTTCCACGTGAGAAATTGGGCATTTTTAATAAAATTAGGCACGTGAAAGAGATTGATTAGCTTAGCCATTTGATCAAATATGTGGATTAAATATTTGGACTCGTATTTGAAATGTGACCTAACGTACTTGGTCGATGATTTCTGTTCAAATAAATTTGACGGATTTTATTGCTTGAGAGGCGAGTGCGATGGTTTTCGCATGCTTGATTGCATATCATCTGTGACTTGGCGTAATATGTAGCCATAAAGTCACTTGGAGTAAAATGTAGCCATTGGCGTAATACGTAGGCACAGAGGCGTAAAATGTAGCCTTAGAGGCGAAAAACGTAACCTCATGCGTCCTAATACGTTTGATGCGAGGTAACTGGAGCGATAAGATGCCAACCTGAGGCGTCCGATACGCGGGTTGAGGTATAGACCTGAAGCGTCTACGACGCGGGTCGGACCTGATACACCTATATAGCACGGGTCAAATTGGTTTTCAAGCCGTGGCTCAAGATTGAGCGTGCATACATGAGTAATTGCTATGATTGTCCTGGATTGGATGTATTTTTTAATTGAAAGTTTAATTGCCTTTATTAAGCCATTAACTGGTTATGTTATTTTTGTGTTATCTGAATTTTGTGTGGTTCCGAATTGGACCTGTTATAAACAGTTTACATACTTAGCCACTCTGTGGTGAGTTTTCTAAATTTGAACTTCTTTGAGGTAATCGAATCTAACCTAATGATTTTGAGTGCTTGAGTTAGGACCTGAGAGTTTGGTCTAGGTTTGTTTGGTGTCCTGAGGAGGGGATTAGGGGTTAACTTGCTGAGATTTGTACTCATAGGTGATTTCCCTGCTTTCAGAACCCTAACCCCCGCAATGAATGCAATACCGATAAGGTAGGGGATCTCGAAGGAAATCGAGATTGCAATTCAATTATTTTTTGGACCAGATGAAAGGATGGACATAAGATATAAAAGTATCATATGGGTAGATGTGGGAAGAAGGTAGTGACAACCCTACATGTATATAGCCTAGATATATGGAGTAGGGTGACTGAAGTTTTGATTTGTGTATAGGCGACGTCATCCTATCGATTGTATGTGAATATTGTATATGAGATGTAATATGAGACTCGGCTTGCTGTAAATGTTTAATTGGTCTCTCTATCTATCATTTTTTTGTATATGTGATCGAAGGAGCCCATTTCCGTTGCCTAAAAAACTTTGAGGTCATTTGGTTACGTTGAGTTTTCTAGGCCGTCGTTTTTGTAAACCATTCGATCATATAGGTATGACAGGGGTGTGGCGAGGCTCGTGGAATCGAGGCGTGACAAATTCAATCCTAAAACTTTTGGATTTGTACTAATTCAGTCCATCATGCCAATTTTTACCAACCAATACTAATGTGGCACTGCCGACATTGGATTTTTTAAATAATATTTAATAAATTTATGAATTTGTTTTCTCTTTTTCTTTTTCTTTTTCTTTTTTTTTTCTTTTTTCTTTTTCTTTTTCTTTTTGAGTTTTTCTTCCCCTTGGACTTAGGGCCAATGAGGGTTGAGACACCCTAGATATTAAACGTAATTTTTATTAATCTTCATAGTTAAATAAAACAATTTTATTCTGATGTTATTTATCTTCTAATTGAAAAGGGAATTGATTAAGTAAAATTTATAAATTTGAACTCGGTTAAAAAATTAAAAAATTGAAGCATACCTTTAATTGAAGTGAGTCGTCAATAAAATGTGGCAATTAAGTGTATAGCTTGCACAATACAAACCGCGCACAACGACAAATATTCATACCCTCTTTTTAAATGTATTCTCTTTACAATAGTATATTTACATAGAAGTAGATGTGACCCTTATTCGCCACTTAAGAAAAAGATCAAATTGGGTCAAATTATTTTGTTTGGTGTACTTTTTAATCCATGCCTCGTTACAAAGAAGCTACATCATTACTTTCATTCCAAAATTTCAATGTAACAGTTACTTTAAACATAATAAAAGTAGGTCGTATTATATTTCAATCTACTTATATCGACCTATATCGTATGGATGATTATTAATGGTTACACGCGTTAAATAAAAGTCAAATTGAGAACCATTAAAATTTATTTATGAAAATTTGACAGTCAAAAGTAAAATTGAAGAGCTAGAACGACGACCAGTGCAAAATCATGACCGAATAAAGAGAAAGACAAGCATTATTCTGAGGCACTCGGCCATCATCCCAAACCCTTCACGACCCCTTTACAATCGCAAGAATGGCGAGTCCTATGGAAGATAGCTGCTCCGTGTCTCCGTTCTGCTTCGTCAACGGTGAGGTCACGCCCGGCTTCTCCTTGAACTGGCTCTCGCACGTGTCCCCATCCGTAGACACCGCGCTCACGAAGGTCTGAACGTCGGGGTAACGCTTCGCCTGGTATGCCCCAACCGCCTCTTTCGTGGTGTCGACCGCGTCCGAATACAGGTCCGAGCAATCCAACAGGCAACTCTGGACGTACGGTTCCCACTTCCGCTTCAGCAGCTGCTGAATGTACGAGCCCGTGCTCGTCACGCTGCTTTCTAACAGGTTAAGCGCGATGAGACCCAAGCCTTGGACGTCCGCCTTCTGGCTCCTCGGGTCCGACCCGAGAGCCTTCACGCAGTAGTCATAGTTCACGTTCGGGCTCGAGGCCACACACTTCCGGCAAGTGTCCGCGACGACGTCGGCCACCGCCGGTTCGGCATGAAAGAGGATGAGAGAGGAGGCTAGGAAGAGGGACAAGGCGCAGAGTGCACTATTCATTTTTTTCCCTTTTCTTTTTTTTTTTTTTTGTTGATCAATTGAAGACCGTGTAGCACTTTATAAAGGGCGATCCATGCGCTGTGTTATGGGAATGAAAAGCAATTTAGGTTACAAAATTTTGTTTTAGGAAATTGAACTGATTTAGGAAGGAAAAATCAGAAGTTCAGGAATGTAAATCAGATTCTTATTCATTGGAGATAAAGTCTCTGATATTTTAGTATTTACAGCTATGGATTTATTTTACCTTATACCCTTTCCTCTTTTATATTTATAGTTAAGATAATCAACAAGAATGATCCCTAAACTTTGGCCTGATACATTACGCGGACCATGAACATTAAATATGTTCAATGTGATTTCTGAACTTTAACCTAATGTGTGTAATATCTTCCCTAGAATTATAATTTAATCAATATGATCCCTGAACTTTTTATACATGTTCAATTATTCCATGAATCGTATGAAAACCTTTAATATTGTCCTTTCATTAATTCAAGTTCGTGGATAATATTAAACATATTCATATAGTGTATGGACTAAATTAAACATGTACCAAAATTCGAGAAATTACGTTAAACAAATTAAAAATTCTTGGGCAACATTTGATATTGGGGTAAAGTTCATGCATCACATTGACTAAAAATTTAAAGTTGCAAGACCAGAGTATATATATTTGGCTAAAATTTGGGGATACGCCGTTGTTAACTTTACTAGCACAATCCGAATGATAGCGTTATATTTTGGGCTCTGCATTTAACTCAGCCTCTCGGTCTATTCAGAATGACATGTTAACTGAATATTATTCACTCTTTTTGCACTTGATAATACTTTGAAATTTTTTTATTTTTTTATTGTCCAATTCAGCTCTTCTCGCGTGCCCCGGCCGATAAAGTCGGAGAGGGCCCGAACGGAGTCTTTAAAAGGAACTCTCGTTACCGAAGAGAGCTTTCCCTATCTTCGCGTGAAGACACGATTGTTTCCGCAAAGTAAGAAGCAGTATAGTTCTTAGCTTGATCTTGGTGTACTAGTAATGAATTTTAAGATTGACATAATGAGTGGTTTGACAATATTTTATTATAGGGAGAATTAAAAAAAAATCCTAAATCTATTGTAATTATACCAATTCAATCAAAAACGTTCTTTTTATCAATTCAATCCTAAAACTTTTGGATTTGTACTAATTCAGTCCATCATGCCAATTTTTACCAACCAACACTAATGTGGCACTACCGACGTTGGACTTTTTTAAATAATATTTAATAAATTTATGAATTTATTTTCTCTTTTTCTTTTTCTTTTTGAGTTTTTCTTCCCCTTGGACTTAGGGCCAACGAGGGCCGAGACACCCTTGTCAGCCAGGGCAAGGGCGCTCAACCCATCATGTAGATATAGCGAGGGCCAAGACACCCACGCAACGCTAAATACAAAAAAAGAAAACTAAAGAAATATTTTAAAGATTTTAAATGATTATTTTTTAAAAAAAGTCAACGTTAATGCTAGTAGTGCCATGTCAACACCTACCGGTCAAAATTGGTTATATGGACTGAATTTGTGCAAATACGAAAGATATAGAATTAAATTAGCCAAAAAAAAGTTTATAACTGAATTGGTACAATTGAATAGGCTTAGGACTATTTTGGTGATTCTTCCTTTTATTATGTCTCAAATATGATCCTTTTATTTAAGTATTTATTTTTAATCTATCACGTCGCTGAATAAATTAATTTTAATAATTAGTTTTTATATACATAACATTGCTCTATACGTTTGGATTTTTTTTAAAATACTTACGTTCTAGAAGTTCAATTTATTAATTAAAAGTGCAATTAAAAGTATCTTCATTGTGACGTGTGCTTTGTTTTTCTTTTTGAAATTTAAAGCTCGTAAGCATTTCAAAATGTACAAAAATCAATTCTTTCGTCATTAGAACAAAATTTAGAATATCTTTCCCATTTTAAATACTTGAAGTCAAAAGTAAAACTAAAAAGTAGGCAAATGGTAAAATACTCTTTTTAGTAGAAAAACAGGAACCTTAAAACATACCTTGATAGGTAAATTTTACGATATTATTTATCTTGTAATTAAAAATAGAATCCATTGAAGGAATTTATAAACTCGAACTCGGTTACAAAATTAAGAATTAAAACATACCTTTAATTGAATTGAGTCGTGAATAAAAGCAGTTAAATGTGTCATATGTGGCAATTAAGTGTAGTTCCACAATACAAGCCGCGTGTCATCATTCGTAAATGTTGCATCATGATTTACACGTGTTATGCCACATAGCACAACGACAAATATTCATACCCTTTTTCTAATAGTATACACAGGCAAAAAGACACCTCATATGTCAATATTTATGTACAACACTCACTTTGGAGCCAATATTTTTTTTGAATCTCTTTATTGACACTCAAAATAACTAGCCCGCTGCGGCACGTGCTACACGCGT
>JAGVVM010010656.1:0-11214 GCA_019149425.1 Psidium friedrichsthalianum
TCATATTCTAGCAACACTAACCTATGAGAGTAATAAAAAGATGTTGGACTTCCCTTAAATCTTAATAACAACTTCAATCTCTTGCAACTTCCTGAGAGAACTTTGAGTGAGATGAAATGAAGATGTGAGAGAGGGGGGGGGGGGGGGGGGTGGAGGGGAAGGCCCATTTTCGGCAAGGGGTTAAATGAAGAGGAAAAAGATAATTGTTGAGTGCAAGCTTATTGGAATAAGTGGGTGGCATGAATGACATTTCAATGAGGTGAATCATGAGTTTACTTAAGTAAGTTTGAGCACAAGTCCCTACAGGTGGCCAGCCAAATATGTGGGGTGAAATATCTATTTTGCCCTAACTATCTTAATTATGTACTATGCACATTAAACATTAATTAGACTATAATTTTCCCTATGATTACTTAGCATTTTTGGTTAACATATAATATTAATGTCATTATCATATAATTAATGACATGACATGCTCTAATTTTTAGAATACCAAATTAGTTCTAATACCACACATTATGCTCTTGACAATTTTACTTTACAAGTTAAACTTACACTAGAGTCTTTTAATTGACTTCTTAATATAATTGATTTAGTAACAACTAACATCTAATTTATACCATAGTTGTACTTGATTGGCTAAGTAACATTCCAGGGTGTCCTCTTTGTACGATGGTTACTTATTATTTCTCACCTAAGAAATTAAGCTCACATTACCGACTCTCAATAATTACATGACATTAGTTAATTCTAAGTCAAGTAATTTGACTTTAATATGATTATCGCCTTTAATTAATCACGCCAGAATTCAGGATGTCACATCTAGTTTCAAAAATGCCAATAGATAACCACAAAAATAAGTTCCCAGTCCTCTTGGACGCTAGTTGAAGAACTAGATAGGTTTGATATTACCCATGGGTGTAAGTCTTGAGTAAAGAAATCCCCTAGAAAACTTGCATGTAGAAACTTTTGCCGAACTGCCTTTGCGTACTTACGGTCTCCAAGTGTTGGGATTCACGTAACATGCATAGGCAAAAATTAACAATAAACGCAGCGAAAATAAAAACCCATACATGTATCTCCAGAGGTGTTGTTCGTGCATTTAAATCAAAATCAAATTAAACGAAGAGGGTTAAACGGATTATCTCTTGTAGCGTGCTTGAAACGGGTGGTCCAAATATTCTTCGGTATGAGTCCCACAAGTATCGGACCTCTAGTTTAGACACACCACCAAATGTATAACGAATGGAAGAAAGACGACGCGGAAAACTACACACTTGATTGTGCTAGCAATCTCATGTTGAATGAAATAAAACCACGGTCAGCAACTTTTGCTTTGTTGACCACGTACATTCAATTCACCTTTTACCTTCCTTCTCCTTTTTTTTTTGGTTGTTTCATAATAAAACTCATGGTCAGCAACTTTTGTGCTGACCATGTTTGTTGCACGCACATCAATATGTGCGTGCAACATAACTTTAAAAATATATAATATATTTATAAATTATATATATAATTTAATAGAAACGAGATAGTGCGATCATATGCGTGCATTTTGGATACATCAATATGTGTCCCATTTTAAGAGTGCGTGCGCATCATATGCACGTACGTCCATGACCAAAATAAGAATCAAATTAAATCCAATTTAATTTAATTTCAATCTGACAAATTCGATAGTCGTGATTGCAACATATTTGCAATATCATATTTTTCGTTCAACATTGTCATGTATTGGTTAAGGTGTGTGACATCCCTAGATTAATCACTGAGTTGGAAGTAAGACAAGTACTAACACATTAGTATTTCCAAGAGAATTGATTGTCCCGATCAACCACTAGGTTTTACAAGCCACGAGTGACATCTAGCAATATGTCATGGCTACTAAGACAGTGTGAATATTTTAAGAACATAATGAACCTGTCAGCTCTAGTTACAGTGTAATTCAATCCATTTGTCTTACTATGTCCCGATCAAACAAAGACCATGGAATATTTGTCAAGCTACCAATTCGATCATATGCACAAATCTAATTCACATGCATTTGTACGAGGCATAACATTTTATTCTCGGCTACAACCCTGGCCGAGGATTTCAATGCATTGTCATAACTAGATCGCATATGACATCATACCTTGCATATAACAGGAGACAGATTCCATTTTGCGCACACGTGTGACTTCGTATGTGCATGAACTATAACCATTAAATATAGAGATGGATCAGCGAACCACAATATGCGCACTTGTGAACCATAGACACCCAATATATAAGTCAACACTGTGCCTCGAGTCTAAGGATTATTTACACAAGACTTGAGCATGAACGATTAGACATTGACCACGCTAAAAGCTTCAATGTCGCTAATCGTTAAATGTGTGTCACGTTCAGTAAACTTGTCTGGTACAAGCACCTGTGTTCCAACTCGTGCATCGCAATACCCATGATTCGTGACTCGTCATTCCTTTAAGTATCCAATATTTAAAAGTGAAGTTAAGAACACACCGGTCTCAACAGAATCATTAATATCCATTCAATGATCCATCAACCGGGAATAGTTTAAAGATTCAGTCTAATGTGAACCGTCACACATATTCTTGACGTCTCAAGAATGGGTCTAGTCACAACTGATCTTATGAAATTTATTCATATATATATATAATTGAAAAATGAATAAACACGTCGTTGCCATTAATTCAATAATGAATTGAAATACAACTGAAATCTCTAATATGTAACTATTATATAGTTGCTTTAGGGTATATATCTAACACCAAGTACATTCATCATTGTCTCTAGAGAGTACGGACATACTGCACAACAAGAATCTGCTTGAGTTTACATCGAATTCTTTTATCATTAGTGAGCAGACACTGGTGAGAAACCAACCACAAGAAGCTTTTGTCTCTTTGTGGTCCATCCCATTTCCACACTAAACTCGGGAGTCGATTAGTCGGCATTTGCTGTGTTGGAGATGAACCATTGTTATTGTTGCCCCAGATTAGCAAATCCTAAGGGGGGGGGGGGGGGGGGGGGCTTTAACATCTCCATAGACAAAGTTTCAGCACACTCTCTCCATTGCTTCACATGTGACTCCAAGAGTAACATCTCAAGTCCTTTACCCTGTTATTCTATCTCTGTTTAATTTATGTATTATTTTCTGCTAACATTTTATCCTTAAGGAATATAGTAGGCTTACTAATTTAACAGACATAGTAACTTTCAAAATATTTACAAATATACTTAGATTTTATATATGCATTAGATATATCTTACAATATATCCACTAACCTCCCTTTCAACTTCACATTATCAAAATTGGGAAGGTCACCCAACTAACGAAACTCCCACTTCTCTTTATTCTTACAAGACCGCTAGGACTTGTCCCTCCTCATAACTCAGATACTCTTCTAAGGTGTTTCTCCTCCCTAGAATTTGGGGGGACCATCAAAGTTGCGTAACGGCCCCATGATCACACCTTTGCCTAGTATCTAATGCCACAAAATAAATATGAGGCGGAGCTGGGTAGGTGACCCAATGTTTATCCACACAATAGTTTTAATTTTGACATACTCGATGCCATACTCTACATCAACGACCTCTTGCTGGGTATAATCCATGTGGATCAGGTATTTGAACAGCGGATTTTGCTGCAAAGTCATCGTAGTTTCCTGAAAAATAAAGTGATCAGCAATCAACCCCATAAATAAAATCATTAGGTCTAAAACAGGAATATCCATCCAGTTACTCGATGCAGTGGTGCAAGTGCTATTAAATAAAGCTATCATGCGATCCACTATGAACACATGTCATATATTTCATACATCAAGTATGCACATGTAATGATTCCTTCATGTTACTCATGTAACTCGTATTGCTCGACAAGGTCATGATCTCATCAGCTCATTCTCGTAATCTCATAATCTCATAGTTGTTACTTAGGAATGCTTTCTCGTAGGCCCAATGCTGTTTGAGAGAAGATGACGTCTCGTTTGCATTGTCACCTTCACGGGAAACAACGACTCGTAATCTCGTAATAGGGCCAACTCTGCAAACCCCCCCCCCCCCTAGGTCGACGGCTTCATAATTTCCCATATAAAAGCCACCTTTGGTTTTCATCGCTCCTTGGGTGACAATGAGCAAGCAATCATTTCTCGTTTTATTATGCAAGCACACTCTTCCACATGCGCATGTCTGTTTATCATCTCTTCTTGTCATAAAATGCAGGATTGGAAATAAAACAGCGAAGGATCGCTCGAGCATCTCCGATCCGACAGAATTAGCCTAGTGGGACCCAAACTGATCCAATCGGTGCTAGTTGGCCTGGGCCGACCAGACCAAGCACTATATAGGCCCAAATGGGCCTGCACTGACTCTAGTTGGCCTAGAACCAAATCGGCCCAAGCCCAAAAGGGCTTGAATCTAGTCCAACTAGCGATTCTAGCCCCAATTAGATAGGGGTCGAGTAGATTTTTGGCCCAATTGGCCTTGATAACTCCCCAATCGGTCTTCACTCAAATACTTGTCTCCCTTTCAATGCTCAACGGATGTGATTTGTGATGCAATCACACATATCTGCACACATAATCATTGAAGACACAACATCAAGTAATAAACATACATTACTACCTTAAAACTAGTAATCTCATTTACTTATTACCCGAATTATGATATCCTATGTCGTGCAGCACAGAAAACAAGATGAGAGGTGGTGTGATGGCGGTGGCATGAGGCAATGACGGGAGTCAGTAAGAGAAGGGTCGGTGGGGAGAGAGAGAGATTGGTCTTGGTGTAGTCCAATTGAGGGTCCACATTCTATTATAGCATCAAGAGTCTAATATCCATTTCAATGTTATTTTCATCATTAATTATCACTTTTCACTTACCTTATTATGATTGGGTCACTTAGCCCCATGTATGTAATCTTATCTTAGATTAGCTACTTATCACTTTTCTATTGGTCCACCTATCATGCTTATAGAACCTAGCTTATGTATCACTTTTTCATTGGTCATACAATCAAGTTTCTAGAAATTAGCTTTAGTATGTTAAGTCGTTATTAGTTTAAGTAAACCTTTTCAAAAACATCTAATCTAATCTAATCTAATTATTCTCCTTATTCCTTTCGAAAGCAATTATTAACGATGACGATCTGTAGATGTTGTGATAGAGCGAAACGAAGGACGAGACCGACAGTAGTGGCCCGCCGACGGCACTACCTCCGAGTGGCGATGGCGGCCTCGCGCCATGCAGGCCGGCAGATGCTCCTTGGTTCGATCGAGCATCGTCAGTGCCGATTGCCGGTCGAGTGAGTCCTGCTCCTGTTCCTACTGTTGTTCTGGATCGACTCCTCATCGATTTGTCCGTTATCTTGCCCAATTTGTAATTTTCCTATTATTTATTTTCCTTTAGCGTGTTTAAGAAAACTTCTTAGCCAACTAATTAATGAACCTTATCTATAAGGTTAGAAAGCGACATTATTCTTATCCCTTATCAAATTGACTTTCAGTTGGCTTATGCATTAACTTATCGAGTTGACTTACCATTGGCTTATATATTACTTCAAGAAATATTACTATGTGTCATATTTTCTCATCACGCCGGGCAGCTTCGCTACTTGGATCGCATATGATGGCATAGCCCTAGCAATAGACTGAACTAGGGTGATTCTACCAGCAAGAGATAAATTTTCAGCTTCCCACCAGCTTAACTTATTATGCACTTTCCCGACCAAAAAAAGAAAAAACTTACTATGCACTTTATCAACAGCAGGTTGGTAAGTTTTGTGTCTAACTCTTTCATGAAGCAAAGGCACTCCTAAAAATTTGCCAAGATGAGTAGCAAGAGGGTGGCCTCTCACGGTGCTACTAGGAGTCATTTCTTCGTTCTTAGAGCAAAGAGGCTTAGTTTTAGGGTATTTTTTTCATAAAACATAAAGATTTGAAAATATTTTTCAAAAAATAAACGCTTATATCACTCATAAAAGTAAATAAATGCAAAATATTTTAATCATTATGAAAATAATTAGGCATAATATGTTACCAATAATGAAATATTTTTCGTTGATTAATTTTTCTAAAAGATATAAGTGTTTATTTTTTGAAAAATATTTTTCAAATCTTTGATTTTTCGGGAAACAAACGCACTCAATAGTACTAACACTCAATAATATTAACTTTTTGACCCAGAAGCACTGTAGAAAGTTTCCAAGCACTGTTGAATAACCCGAACTTGCTCAAAGAGGCTTCAACAAATAGAAAGAGATCATCTGCAAACATCAAATGAGAGATTACAAGACCTCCTCTACGGATCCAAAATAACACCATTTCTTTATTATAGATTAAGATCTTCTTCGAACTTAATGCACAAAGAGATAAAATAGGAACAAATAACATCTTTCTAGCTTGCATATTGGGGGAACTCAATATCGAGACTATCTCTATTGTTCAACAACTGAACAGGAAGTGGTGGCACGTCAATATATCCAAATATGTTTTGCAAAGAGGGCTCGATTTTGACCCAAAAAAAGGGGGGGGGCTCAATAAAAGAAGTGGAGTTTAAAATGTGAAATCTTTCGAGCTGTAGAATCGGGAATTAAATGTTCTAATCACTCGAAATAGGACTGAGATGACTCATAAAGGAATAAGGAAAATATCAAGTTAAAACAATGCGGGCGAAGAAACGACGGCTTCTCCACCTCTGAATTTTTTCAAGGAAAATGCTCGACTTGTTCGACTGAAATGAGATCTAATCGAAGAGTTTAGAGGAATAACTAGTTCTAATCAAAGCATGTCAAAGACCAAAAATCTGGGCTATCTGGAATCTCTCCTGCACAAATTTTGTAGCTCTTCATGATTCTGCAGGAGTCGGTCTTCACTTCATTAAAAAAACAGAGAAAAACAGAGTGAAGGACAAATCTCTCTCTCTCTCCTCCCCCCCTCGCGTACAGTGTACGACGGATGGGAGGCCCATGGCAGCGACAATTCGGCTCCGATCTGCAGTACCAACGTGCACAATCAAAAGCCGCAGGTGTTTTTTCATTTTCTGCTGCGCTCTTCTTCTTCTTTTTATTATTATGTAATTGTCGGAGCCATCAGAAAAATGACATGCACACGTGCTCAAGTGCGGGAAGCGTGGTCAGCGAGCATGGGAGATGGCGAATCCCCATCAGATTCTGCAAGTCAACTTCCGGTCTCACTCCCGTCCAAAGCCACCCCCATTCAATTCAATTCAATGCAATTCAACAGGCCCAATTTTTATATGTTTCTTTGGAGATCTCTGTCAAAACTTTCAAACCCAAAACAATGAAATAACCAAACATGAGATTAAAAAAAAAAAAACCCCATCGCCTCAGGAAGAAGAAGCTCGGATGAAGCTTCTCCTCCTCCTCCTCCTCCTCCTCTCCACTTCTCCTTCTGCTTCCTCCCTGTCAAATTCTGCAACAAAATAATGCGAGCCTGTCAGTCAATATTTCTCCCCCCTTCACCTTGAGATCTTCACCGGGCTATAGCTAGGAACTTACCTCTCTGTTTCTCTCTTCCCCACTCCTTCGCCTGCTATAAATTCTTCTCTCCCCTCACTTCTTCTCTCCACCATTTTCCTCAGCTTTAGCTTCAGGTTCATTTCTCAGTGTTCCCTGTCTCGCTCTCTGTTCATGTATGTCTGACAATGCAGTGTTAAAGCTGTTCAGATGATGAATTTATGGGAAAATTTTCCTTCGTAACCTCCTTTTCCACGCGCATTCAGCATTTTGCCATAAATGCTTCTTCTGTTTGACAAGAACCTTTCAGAAAAAGCGCTCAATCTCTGTCTCTCCAACAATTCCTGCCTTTTCTCATAAGCCCCACTCGAAATCAAACTAAAGAACAGAGTTACTTCTCTTTAAGAAAGTCCCATATCTTCTCTCTCCCCCCACTTGAAAAAGTTTCGAGCTTTCTGCTAAAGAAGTTCCCGATCCCGCCATGGAAATAACTACCGTTAATTTCCACCATCGGAAGTCCCTCAAGATCGACCCGCGCCCTCTGATGCTCAAGGACTACTTGCGGGATGACATGAGCTCCTGCTCATCCAACGGCTTCAAATCCTTCCCCCGCCGACACTGCTGCACGACTATCCGATTCCTCCTCGAGATCGACCTCAAAGCGACACCACCCTCGACCCCCTCGAAACGACGTCCGCGGAGGAGCAGTTCGCGCTCTGCGGCGACGGCCTCTGTTCTGCAGAGAGCCTCCGTCAAGGTCCTTAACGCCGTGAAATTCCTCCAGCTTCGCTCCGCCCAGTCCCCATCGAGCGACGTGGCGAGGAAGAGCAAAGCTCGTAGCCGCAAGTGGCTCTTGCCACGGAGCCTCTCGCGGAAGCTGTGGAAGCGGGGCTTCTGGAAGAAAACGCCGAGACGAGACGGCGGCGGCGAGGAGATCGGACGGCGGAGGTCCATCGAGAAGCGGCCGCCGTCCTCCGATCCGAATGCCAACTCGGCAATCGCATCTCACAGGTTATCCACGAGCTCCAGCAGTAGTAATAACCGCCGGCTCAGTAGCAGCTGGGACAGCAGCGAGTTCACGGCCGAGTTGGTCCGTTCTCCGAGCGGCGACTCGGAAATGTCGGCACGCCCAAACGACCTCGTATTGGAGGATAAGGGCTTAGCGCGGGGGGGACCCCACGATGAGAAGGTCAGCGACAAAGCAGGCGCAACACACGGCCAGGATTCCATCACAGCAACCCCCACCTGCCCTAAGGTAAACACCAAAAGGGTTCGATTAAAATTTTGCCTATGTCTATTGCTAGGGAGCAAAGCGACGTGATTAAAACGACACCGGAGAAGTTATTAAAAAGTACGATGTGCTTGCGAGCGTAATTCCCCGTTACACTTCGTCATAAATACCTATGTGGAAATTACAAGACAAAGACAACTGGAGCTGCCATTGCGCAGCTTCCACGTGTGGTTGGTCTATACGTCTCGGGAAACACTATGGTATTTCTCGGGAGGAGGTGCAATAGAATCACATCCAGCCTTTCAAGGCCCTACTTAGGTGCTGTGCTGGTCTCCTGGGTACAGTAGGAAGGCAATTTAATAACCATAAATTAATTGGACCGACTAGGATTAAATGTAGATAAATCGAGTGGACAGATGTCGATTCTTGTCGGCTAGTGTGTTGCCGCTATTGGATTTGATTTTTTTCAATTTAGACCTTACTATTATTTTCGCTTCAAATCGTTAGCCATATATAACACGATAAGATCGAGTGCCACAAATATTGGGGTGTTATTATTAGGGTGATTGAATCCTTTCCCTTTTTGACTTCTCTTTGTTTATGTAAAAGTCAAGCAATAATTGCATCGGATTCAGGCTAAATAATTTCTTCAGGAAGGATGTCATCGCGTTCAAATAGAGTTGGGCTCCTTTAAAGTCCAAGGACATTCCCCAAATATTTCATTTTTGGGAACATGGAGCATGCTATAGCATGCTCAGCACCAAATGGGCAGCGTTAGAGACCAAAACTTTTTAAATTGCCTTATAATGTCATTGTCGTGGTCGCCGCCGCCGCCATTGCATTCATTTTCCATATTTTGTCGAAGTAAGTTGGTTCCCGACTTGAACAGACTGGGTGGTGCGGTAGACCATCTAGCTTTCATATCCTTGATGACGGAACTAAACTGACAGAACCTGATTGAGGAAAAAAGAAAAAGAGTGTTGAGGACCTCCGAGATTGTTTGCGTGAAATTTGGAGGTCATATGTGCACTTGGGCATCTAACCCATGGAGAATGGACACATGAGTGCAGGGCAAATCTGAACTATATTCCCTCTCTTCCCTTGTAATTTGTGCCTGTAAGTTTTAGCTAATGCCTGTTCATTTTATGCAGCAAGAATGGCCTAACGAGGAGAAGGAGCAGTTCAGTCCAGTGTCTGTCATGGACTGTCCATTCAAGGATGACGAAGACATTGATTCCCCTTTTGACTGGAGCCCCTCTCGCATTGGAGGTCTCTCTCCCCTCTCTCTCTCCCCTCTCTCTCTGCAATGGTGCTAAACCCTACATTGTTGGACGATAACCTAAAACTGTTCCTTTTTTTTTTTGGGGGGGTCAAAAGAACCTAAAGCTGTTCACTGACTATTTTCCTGAACTTGTTGGTCCAAAAAAAGTTATTGTGGTTAACTTCGAATGAGAGTCAAAGTTCTTGTGTGCATTAGATAACTGGAGGTACGACGTTTGTGATGAACAGGTGCTAAGCAAAAGCTCAAGCACAAGGCACGCCGGTGCGAGAGGCTTTCTCGACTGAAGCCAGTGCAGTTGGAGAAGAGGATCGCCTCGTCGGAGCTAGAAGACGAAGCTCCAGTGCAGTACTCGAGCTCGACCCCTAGCCCAAGCGTTCTTGCCGAGGATCAAGACCGCGAAACCGAAGTGGAAGAAAAGATTCGAGAGTTGCTCGACGCCACGGCAGGAATTAACCCGTCTTTCACCTCGAAAGTGGACATTCTCCTGTTGGACTTCTTCCGAGAGAGGCTGGAGGAGGAGGAGGAGGAGGGTGCGAAGAAGATCACGATCGGAGGATGGGGCAAACTAGACAGCGAACTACTGAAGGTAGCTGATGGTTGGATCAAAGGACAACCCCAGGAAGTGTTTTTAGGATGGGAGGTTGAAGATGGGAGGCATGCTTACATTAAGGATATGGAGAGGAGAGGGAGATGGAGAGATGTGGATGAAGAAAAGATGGGAGTTGCTTTGGACTTGGAGGATGAGGTTTGGAGCTCTCTGATGGATGAAGTCTTGCTTGATATTATCTTTAGCTGAAAAATGCGGAAATTAGAGAGAATAAATTAGGTTGATTTTCCCCTTTTTTTCCCCTTCTTGGCTGGGCAGCGCATCATGAGGTAGACAATTGATGAGAGCATTCACTAGTTCAATTTTGAAGTATTGATTGAAAGGAGCTGAGAGCTGTTTCCTTCTTTGTCCTTTTTCATTGGTATGAATCAATTTTTGAATGGTTTTGTTGCCCATCAAATCATTCACTTCATCATGGAGGGACCATACCTTGAGGACCAACATTGATTGCAAATGCTGGGAAAAGGGGCCAAGATGGGGTCAAAATGCACATATACATTGGCTGAATAGTGGATAAGACTACTAGGATAATGAAATGACGTTGAATCATCTTTTGAGGCCCCAAATATGAAATGATGTTCAACCATCTTTAGACTTAAGGATTAGGGCCCCCC
>JAGVVM010010657.1:0-17396 GCA_019149425.1 Psidium friedrichsthalianum
GGTGCCGAACATTCTGTCCTACTCTCATTCACACTCCGAAGAGAGCCCGCATTCCACCCTGTTCCCACACCATGCTTCATTACGGTTATGTAGACGTCCCAGTCAGACTGTCGCATACCATGCTGACGGTCAACCCATTCCAATAAAGTGGTGATGCATGTGCTTTTCCAAATCCGAAAAATCTTCAATTTCAAACCGTTTTCATTTCAAAACCATTGCTTTCAATGCAGCAATCATGCAAATGCACGATGGTCTAAGCAGCGCGCGACAGCCGCTAGGCATAAAACAGACCACAAACAACTAACACCCCGCAACAATCATCAATCCACCGCAGTCAGCACTCAAGCACCCTACTCACAGGTTAGGTTTAGAACCTTACCCTCAGGTCTCTGACGCACTGCAACTTAGCTCAAGAAACACTATCGTCTTCAAGTCTATTCTAGGCACCAATTGAAACTACGCAAACCACTGCCCCACTCATTCACCGCATTCTATACAAACTTCACCTTCCTGTAATCCTAAAGACAGAGGTCTGTCTTATCTACCTACCCCAAAATCATCAACCTTAATTACTCCAAATCCTCGAAAGGTCTCGTATCGAGCTGTACCTTGCTCTGAATACCACTCGAATGGGATCGCTCACAGCCCCGAAGCCCTTGCGTTCTCGAGCTCGTCGACACCCCACGCCCACTCGTACATTCGAACATAACCTGCAAATCGTTCGCCTGTATAACTGTATTGCGAATGGCCCAGGAAAAAATCACTCTTGTCGCAACCGGCGACGCGTGCCAACCTGCCATAAACCTCCGAACCTACGGTAAGCGAGCCTTCCTATCCCATACATGCATGACATACATACAATAATCCAGGGGTAGCACGTGCGAGAAGAAATCAAAACACAACACATCATTGATAATATAATATATAATGAACAAGTGTTTGGGAACAGACCCCAAAAAGCGAACATACACAACACGTGGCCTAGCACCTACACTCGACCTACTCTCCAAAAGGCTAGACCTGCATCAGCTGGACTCAGTCCTCAGGCTCCTCCTCGCTGTCCTCCTCTGGATCCTTAATCTGCCACACAATGCCAGGGGTCTGCCCTCCTCCTGATCAGTATCCATAGCCTCGCTCCTCCTCGTGGCCATCTACCTCCATGCTTCCAGGGGACGGCAACTCCTGCAAACGGCTCGAGATCGACTACCTCTTCTCCGTACTCGGCAGGTAGCAAAATAGTAGGACTCCTCCTCATGGGTTGGGGGGTGTATCGGAGCGTCTCTCGGGGGTCCTCAAACCCGAAACATACCCTCCCTAAACCAGGCCTCGAACCTATTAGGGACAACAAATGGAGACCACCCTGATCTACCCAAATCGTGGTCAAACGTCTGCAGCAACATCACAGCGTGCTCATCGTAGTGGTGGGTAGCCTCGGACTCCATCTGTACAGGCAGACCAAAAAAGATGTAGGGGGCGCGGCCATCACTCGCGTCTGGATCTGTATACATGGCAACCACCGCCAGTGAGTCGAGAACTCAGATAAGGTCACCCCTAATCCTAGCGTAGTATAGAGCATACTAGTGGTTTCGGTCCTATCCAGTGGACTAGGTTTTCCAGTCCTCTCGTGTGGGCACTCTCACTAGCTAGGGGCGCTAACTCGGAGTTCGAATCATCAGGCACACTGTGATAAAATAACATGATCATCGCATACAATAGACGGCTAATCCGAAATCATACCAATATTCACATGCAACCCAGGTGCACAATTCATGCCCGCCTCATACGATCCCATTGGATCCCGCCCGCGTCTCATACGCATCAGGCTCGTGCCTCAACCCGCGTGTGGTACGCCTCAGGTTGGCACGCTTATCCCTCCACTTCCCCGCGTAAAAACGCATCAGGGCCAGCCAACCAGCTTATTTCCCAATTCCCCCGTAAACACGCATCAGGGCAACCAACCAGCTTATTTCTCCAATTCCCCGCGTAAACACGCATCGTGGCCAACCACCCCTTGTCACTCCGCTCAGTGACACTTGCCATGCTCATAATATAATGCACCCAGACAGTCTCAAATAACACATAGCAAAGCAGGCGTTCACAAGAATTCACGAGTACAATGGCCTGGCATACAAGGCAGTAACCTGAGCACCTCACGTCTACTAGAATAGACTACACGTAAACAAGGATCAATTCGGTGCTCTACACACGCAATTCTCAGTTATCTGGGTCAAATAGGTACCCCCGTATATCTCAATGAAAACATTTAGTTTCCCCTCATGCCATGCTTAAGAACCCATTAGTAACCACTATCATTCTTGGAACTCATAATTTTCGGGGTCCAGTCTTATCAAGCCCAACGACCTGGTCTAAGCCCAGTCTTAGTCGCTAATCTCCGGCCCTTCCTCGATTTTACCAACTACCCATGTTATTTCCTTAGTTCAAGCCCAATAGTTCAATCCAAGCCCAATAGGGTCTAAGGCCCATTCATTTTAGTTCAAGCCCGCAATTTAATTATTAGAGTTTAAATAGATTAAGGCCCAATATTTTATTAATTTTCGCCCAGGCCCAGGCCCATATTTTTACTTAAGCCCATGTATTCCATTAGGCCGTAAATTCTCATATTCTAGCCCATATTCATAGCCTAATTTAATCTTAATTTCGTCCAACATGAGGCCCACTAGAATAACTTAAGCCCGTTAATTCATATTATGTTAGTTTAGCCCAAAATGAGTTCCTAAGCCCATCCACACCATATGGCCCATCTCCCTCACGCCTAGATCCATCAATTTCAGCCATAATAACCCAGTTGAAGCCCAATCAAATGTGACCAGCCCCTATGCACGGCCCAACATCCATTTTTCCCCAATTAGTCTAGTGCCCATTATTCAAAATCACCCATTAATCATCATTATATCACACATAACCCATAAACTAACCAACCACACTTGCATAATCCATTCCTAAGCTACGATTAGGAGTGTGGCTTACCGGAATGGACTTGGAATGACGACAAACGGAGTGAGGCCTAGAACGGCCGTTTGGGGCTCACGGCAAGAGGGAGAGAAGCGGCGGCTTCGGGGGCTGAACGAGGGTCAAGCCGGGGCCGTAGCAAGCTGGAAGACAAGGATAAGACATGGTTATAGGTTCTTTAGGCTCACGGGGTCAGAATGGGGGCCGTAGAAAGCAAGGCACAAACTGTCCCAGAAAAATAGTTTCGTCGACCGAAATGTAAACGCACAAATGAAAGTCCAAACGATGTCGGATCGGAGCGAAATCAAGTTCTATGAACTCACCTCGGATGGGGCTACGACATATCCAAAATTCAAGACGATCCAACGGTTGAGTTTTTGTGGGCAGCGGTTTGAAGTTGAGGGTCAGCTGGAAAATCCGAACAGCACAGGGTCATGGTTTGGTCAAATTTTGAGGGGTTCCTGGCCAGATCTTGGGAAGAGGTTTGCATACCTTCGAAGCCCATTGTCTTACGGTCGCGTGGGAGAAAACAGGGAGTCGTTTGGACTCCAGACGACTCCGAACGGGCCGTTTCCGTCCGGGCGCGCGCTGCAGGCCGAGAAGACGCGCGAGGGAGAGAGAGCTTCGGGAAGGAGAGGAGGGGGAGGGTTTTGGCCGAAAATGGTGAGGAGAGAGAGGGAGAAGAGATTATAATGAAATAGAATAAGATAAAAATAAAGTGTATAATGGGTTAGGTTGTACTTGACAAGATGTGAAGGGACTTGATGTGATTGCCTTGGAAATTGTGCCTTGATTGATTGATGTGATTGATGATGATGTGACACTTGATTGATGTGACATTCGATTTGACTTGCCTCGATTTGCGTGCCAAATGCACCGATCGGGTCCCGAGCGCGAACGAAATTCAGACTAGGTTTGGCTTCGTTCTATCGTATGCGCTCTCAATTAATCCTATTTGATCTAATCCTAAGGATTGAGCATTTACCGGGGGCATTTCGGTAATTTTCCATTCACGTCTTGCTTCTCGACGTGCAACGGCTGTCTGCCCTTCGGGCGACGTTTCTGCGACTGAATCCATTTCCTCATCGTGGCTATCTTACTAATTTGATTATCCAATGTCTGATTTCATTTTGTGGTCAATTTCATTGAATAACGACTCTGTCGAATTCTCAGACCAACGGGCGGCTGTTTAGGAAATCTGTCTAGGTAGCCATTCCCCTTGGTTAGTCAGCCCAGGGTAGCTAATCCTGAGTGAGTATCGACTAGAGCGTACTAATGAAGTATTTCCATTCATTTTGAGATCCCGAAAATTGGGTCGAATTTTCTGACTGTCACAACAAGAGAAATCAATGTCAAGTTTGGCTCCATGGTCGTAGTTGGCAACTTGCATTAAATTCACGATGAAAATGAGAATTAATGTATGCATTGAAATATAAATATTCTACAACCATATTTTTCCACTTGATTTCAAGATTTCGAATCCTCCTAAATCCTCAATCAAAAGTGGAAATGCGAGACTCATAATCAATTTTGAGCACATATAAGAGCCTTCACCATGCTTGGGGTCAAGGAGTTATAAAACACATAATGCACACGACCTCCTATTTGGAGGAAGGATGAGAACGTTATATCGATGATCATAAAAATTAAGTTCGTGAAAAGTAAATTCTTTGAGATATCCTATCCTCTCCTCCATCACTTAAGATTTTTTGGCCGTGCCCATCTAGACAATAGCATCAGATGTCGTTTTTTAGCACGATAAGTCATGTTGTGATTTACGCCATTTCCACTTTCAATTAAGAACTTAGAAGAACTCGAAATCTTAGAGTCAGTTGAAAAAATATGGCTATAGAATATTTATACTCTATACATCTCAATACATCTCAATTTCATCGTGAACTTGATGCAAAGTTACCAACTACGACCATATTTTTTCACTTGACTCCAAGATTTCAAGTTCTTCTAAGTCCACAATCGAAAGAGGAAGTGGCGCGGATTGAAACCAACCGTAAGCACATATTATAGGTTCTGCCATGCTTGGGGTTAAGAAGCAACAAACACATCAAGCACATGACCTACTATGCTAAATGCAGCCTTTGATGCTGCTATTGAGATGGGTATAACCAAAATATCTTGAGCAATAGAGGAGAGAATAGGATATCTAAAAGAATTTACTTTCTACCAACTTAAGATATCAAAGTCAGCGCTATAATGTTCGCATCCTTCCTACTAGCCAATTTAGATTTTTCTTCCAAGTATTGTTGTCTAGTTTGGCTAAGATACTTTCCTCCATAAAATTAGCACCAACCACAAGAGACTTTAACGTTCTTATCATCCATGTGCTCTTTAGCCTAAGTTGCTTTTGGGGGAACACACTAGTCCGGTATTGCTTGAATAATGACATCAAAGATGTTACTACTTTATCTCGTAAAGTTTTCGCTTGCTTGCTTTCATAAACATCATTAATCATCCGTCACATAATCCCACTTATGTCGTAGGTGGAGTATGCAAGTAATGAATAAGGTAAGATTAATGTTTTTCCCATTGCCAAAATACTTATTGAATTTGGTCTTCATTCTCCTAGCCATTTCCTGCAAACTTTGGCCTCATTATCATAATACGCATCAATGATTCCATGAATTCCATACATAGCCTTCGCCATGTCATTACTAGTGACATAAGAAGAACCTGAAACTTTTAAAGTCATATCATAAAACAACTTCATGAAAGGAAGAAAGTGATGAGCATACTCCCAATTATCACTAGAGAGCAATCCTTTCGACTTGGAAAGCTCTTCAACAAATTTGCTATCTTCAAATTTCAATGAGCTAAAAGCTGTTTAAAACTTCGAAGCTACTTCCAACATCATGCATGTTGAGTTCTAACGAGTCTTTACCTCTAAACGCACAACACTCATGGACTCAATATCTCTAGCTCAATATAACTCTTAAACTCTCTCAGCCAAATGTATTCTAACAATGGAGTCGTTTATGTCTTCAACCTCTCTCTCGCAATCAAACTCAATATATGAGCATAACAACTCACATGGAGTAACTCACCTCTTTAGAGAATTCCAAGAGCTAAATCTCTTCTTCAAATATTGAATTTCTAAGTCATTTAAGTTGGCCTTATCCATGATGATAGAAAAATCACTTTGAATCCCTCATTCAATCAAGCATTTTTCAACCGTTTTTCCTATTATCTCGACAAAATGACTCAAGATATGACAGAAATTCAATATTTTCTAGTGTAACTTCCAATCGGCATCTACAAAATGAGCAGTGAGACACAAAGAACCCAAATTTTGACAAGAAATCCATGTGTCAGTCATAATACAGACTCTTGGAAATGTCCCAAAAAATTATTTCTTCAAATTACTTCTTTCTTCCAAGTAAACTTATAATACTCATGGCTCAGTTCTCTGCAATGGGATTACAAACTTCAGCTAGATTCTATTCATGAATAGCTGAAATCCCTCACTTTCTACAAATTGAAAGGTAGTTCACCTATAATAAACATGGTCGTCAAGTATTTTCGACTAGCATCTTGATCAAACTTCCATGGACCAGATGAACTACCGACCCAACAAGTTGACCTGAGGTACTGTTTTTCCTCTTCTTGGCATTTACATAAGGGAATCCCTTACATTGAGATAAATGATGACACATCAAACTGGTCCCTTAACCACCAGCACAAATAATATGGACCTCGTAATATGAACATTCATCCTCTTCTTGATTAGGAATCCGTTTAAAGTGTTCCCACACTATAGATCTTGTCCTTTTTCTTGTGACAATAGGAGCACTTGTTTCAGACATTGAGCAATCCTTCTATCTATGACACATAGAACCTAGAAATTATTATTTGGAAAATAATATCTCAGACAAACGAGCAAGCTTGATCATTAGAGACATTGAAATTTGAGAGAATCAAAGGTAACTGTCATAGCACAATCACAATATTAGGTGTAACCCGACAAAGGTAAAAACGTTCATAGTTTAAGTATCCTAAGAAATGGATCCCTAGCACAAATAATTTTTCCATAGCAATAATTGCCTCTACTAGTCTAACAAAGTTCTAAAATAGGGACTGTATCAAAAGTAGCAAGTAAACATTCCTCAGAAGCTAAGAATTAACATCATGTTATCTCCACAAGAAGAAGACAAAAACTAAAATTAATTGTAAACATCATGTAACAGCCCAAACAAACCAAATTAAAATAAACTAAATATACTGGAGAGATTAATAAGCAGTTCTATTCTTCAGCGTTTAACCTGTTAGGTAAACAAAACTGAAGTCCAATGGATAGAAAAGACAATCACGTCTAATCTGGCAGCTTTACCTAAAATGCAGAATACATCTGCAAAACAAGTGGGATAAGTATAGCACAAGTACCATAACTTTTGTACGGTGCTTACTTGATTGTCATAATTTTTTTTTTTACAATTTAAGTGTCATAATTTCTAGAAAAGCATTCACTTGAGTGCCGTGACTTTCAATCGATCACTTAAGTGTCAATTTATATTTTAAAATGTTCATTCAAGTGCTGTGAAACTGACGTGACATAAAACTTATGGTGAATATTTTTGAAAAAATTATGGCACTCAAGTGACCAATTGAAAAGTTATATGGCATTCAAATGATCAAAAAATTATGGTATTTAAGTGAGTGTCGCACGAGGTTATGACACTTGTGATGTTCTTATCCCAAAATAAGTAGAAGAACTTTCATGAAAGGCTTGCATTCTTGATTCTCTAGGAATCTATCTGTTAAATCTCACTATTGTGACTGTATAAAAAAACCAATAAAATGCTAAAGGACTACAAGAAGTCTTCATTTGAATAATCTACATCGATGAACTCTGGGTCTAAGATGCCTTTGCCTCAAAATTTGGTGCTGTATTTCCAACAAGTGAAAATCAATGATATGGTGAATGAGTATCACAAAGTAAACAAGAGCATGGAGAATTCAATGAATATGAACAATTGGCTACTCAAAAATAACAATGTAACTGAAGTTTCTGCAAATTTGCTGGAGTGTAAAAGTATCTCTTGCCCAAGAAGGTCAAGAAAAACCAGAGGGATACAAAAACATAGTTAAAAATTTGGTTCTAGAAGAAGTTCATGAAATACCCAATTTGAGATTTCAGTGTGCCTAACTGAAACTGCTCAACAGGGAATGGGTCGTGCTGGAGCTCTTTGATATTTAGCTCTTTCTTTTTGGAAAGAAGAGCAAACAACAGCAATTCAAACAAGCGAATGAGATGTATGTTGATATTGGGTGTATGCCTAAAGCAACCACGTGATTGTTACATGTTAGGCATTTTGTTGGCAAAAACGTGTTTATTCATTTGTCCAATTGTTTTAATGAATGAGTTCATAAGATCAATTGTGACCAATCCTTCTCTTGAGACGTTGAGAATATGTGTAACAGGTTCACAGTTAGACTGAATCTTTAAACGATTTTCGGTTAATGAATCATTGAGTGGACATCGATAATCCTGTTGATACTAATGTGCTCTAAAGTTCACTATTGAGTATTGAACACTTAAGGGAATGACGAGTCACAGTGATTGGACATTAAATGGCCGAGTTAAAACACAAGTGCTTGTATCTGACAAGTTCACTAAACGTGACACGCGTTGAACGATTAGCAATATGGAAGTTTCGTGCGTGGTCAATGACTAATCATTCATGCTTTCATCTTGTGTAAATAATCCTCAGAACTAAGGCACGGTGCTGACTTGTATGTCGAATAGCTATGGTTCACAAGCGTACATATCAACGATTTGTCGATTCGCCTCTGTACTTGATGGTCATAGTTCATTTGCATATGCAGTCATAGGTGTGCGTAATAGTGGGATTTGTCTCCTTATTAAATACAAGATTGATATCCTATGCGATCTAATCGTGACATTGCATTGAAAATCCTTAGCCAAGGTTGAAATCAAGAATATCTCGTATGTATGCATGTCAGTTAGATTTGTGCATATAATCAAATTGGCGGCTTAACATATATTCTATGGCCTTTACTCAATCAAGATGTGGTAAGATAGAGGGATTGAATTACACTATAGTCAAAACTGATAGGTTCATTATGTTCTTTCAACCTTCACATTGCCTAAGTAGGCACAATATATTACTAGATGTCACTTGTGGGTGGTAGGACCTAGAGACTAATCAGGACAATCAATTTTATTGGTTGTACTAATAAGTTAGTACACGTCCTACTGCCAGCTCAGTGATGACCTAAGAATGTCACACATCATAACCAATATGTGTTGATGTTTAAAATGGAAAATGAGATTGCAAAAGTATTTGTAAAAATAACTATCAAATTAGTCGAACTAAAATTAAATTAAATGAGGTTTGATTTAATTTTTATTCTTCGGTCATGAATGTACATGCATGTGAAGCACGCATATGCCCGAAAGAGATAAGTATTGATGTGTCAATTGCACACATGAGATTATGCACATATTGTCTATCTTTTGTTTTAATATATATAAGTATATGTATGATACACTATATCTATATATTTAAAACTTAAGATTAATTTCTTTATTTAAAAAAATGGCAACATGGTCAACAATGTGGTCAGCACATTGCTAACCCATTAAGGCCGGAAAAAAACATTGCTGGCCCTTTCCCTTCATTTGCCCATAAATAGGCTTGAAGAGGTGTGTTTTTGGGATGGTCTTTGGTGTGCAAAAATCAAGAGAGTGGTGTTATTGCATGTGCAAAACAAAAAAGTTTCATGAGTACAAACACAAGAGAGTTGTGCACATAGTACATGATCAAAGGCCAAGTGCGGATTATCGCGTCCATAAAGATTGTTGGCACAATCGAAGGTGGTGATCATCCGCGAGTTTTGTCTTCCATTCATCACGCAATTGGTGGTGCGTCTGAACTAGAGATCCCATATTTGTGGGACTTGAAGGATATATGAACTGAGTCATCACAAGCGCACTTCAAGAGGAATCCTAAAACCTTCTTCGTGTATGGTTTAGATTTTCAATTGAAATGTGCGAATATCACCTTTGGAAGATCCATGTACAGGTATATCCATTTCTGCTACATATTTTTGTAAAATTTTTTGTGTTTATCCCTGCATATCGCACCCACAAAACCCAACAGTTGATTCCTCTATTTCTATCATCAATCAGCCAGTACCCATGAGAGCACTTACCTACACTTAACAATTGATGAACCTCAAAGCAAATGTTTGTCATGTGGCTTTCCAACAATCCAGAGAAATCATCCCGAAGAGTTGAAAAACCTTCTCCCTGTCCAATCCAAACATTGGACTCTCTAAAATCGTATAGAATATTGGGAACGAGACAAAGAGAGGGATGAATCTCGAATCAATGAAAGACTGCCAAATGACGAACGCCACTAGATGAAATGAAGGATATGGAGAGCCTCATTCAGCATCAAAATAGATTTGGCAACTCGGGAAAAGAGCGAAACACATGCATCGCAGAAAAGTGAATCATCGCCTGCTCAGTAGTTTGCATTGTAATTGGGGCATCGGAGCCCCATGATCAAAGGAAGACCGTCAATGTTCGCACAATTTAATCCAATAGTTAAAGAGGTACGATTTTTTTGTATGTGTGAATGTGTTTCAAGTACATGTTATTGGTTCTATTAAACTGCTCGGGAACCTGACCGAATCGATCAGTCCGATTCTAAGCACCTTCGATCCAGTCCTTGGTTTCAAAAATTGAGAATAGATCCTATCAATTGGGTTCCCAATTTCTAGTATGATTGAACCAAATCGGGAACCACTCACCGCTATTAACAAGGAGCACATACTACTATCAAGTGATAGGGAGCATTGAACCGTGCTGATAACCAGTCTTGGAAGGTGCTAATGAACGAATGCATCATTGGATAACCCTTGATGGGTAGAATATAGCCATTGACAGGATGAAAGTCCATAGCAAGAGAAGCAAAAATGAGTAGAGCAACTTCGGCAGTTATGGTTAAATAATCATAAGAACAGTGATGTAATAACCATGGTAGCAAAGTCCACTTTGGGAAACCATGCCACTGCCTTAAGGAAAGGTTGTATGGGCGATTTAAACGTGGGCAATAGCACCAAATCCCAATGGCTCCTAAATCCCTAAAAGCATTTCCAACATGAACTGAAAATGACTATACAAAGAGGAGCAATGCAGCTAAAAAGGGTAGGACGGAAAATAGAGAAAGCTTGTTCTGTAAGCAATACTTCTCTGTTGATCAAATGGTTCAATTGCCCAATCAAAATTTCTTTGTTGCAGTTTTACTATATTGTAATGAGTGATCAGAGGAAGGGTATAACTATGATGGTAGTACTTGAATTCTAGTAGTGTAATACAATAGAGACAGTACATGTTGATTGTAACTTCTCTTAAAGATTACTAGTGAACTCTAGCTCATGTTGAGGCTGCTATCCTAGAAGTGAATAAGCTTGGGAATAAAACCAAACTACTATAAATTTTCATGTAGTATTTTGTATCTGTTCATCATCATCTATATATATATATATATATATATATATTAGCACCCAGCTTGCTTGAACTTTCAGCTTAGTCTTTGGTACTGTCTGAGTACAACTTTTTTATCTTGCAAGAGAATAACTATTAGTGTTTTGCAATAAACTTATTAATCTGCCCTCTAAGTTATGTTGTTAGCCCAACAATATTAGTAGAACTAGTTCTTTCACCTAGAAAGTGAAACATCATTCGATGGAGAAAAGATCAGATCGCCAAAAGTTGAATTGATCCTTTGTTTATTCTTGAACAGGAAAGTAAGTGGCACTGAATTTAAAAGTACGAACATTAGAAACAGTTATCTCCAGGTACGTAAACTATATGGAAAAAGTAAATTTACTAAAATGAAAATGAAGAACAATGTCCATACTTCGATTGATTGCTCAAACCTTTAAGACAACATTCACATAGAATACCTAAGCTCTGGGAAAAGTTAGGGTCATCTAAGCACCTTTTTATGCATGCCAAACTAAAAGCGAGCCAAACCAACTCGGGGTTTTGAGGCATCCGGCATCATCATCACTTTCCCCCATCGACATGTCCAAGGGAACCATCATAACCCTAAGTGGTCCAACTAACTCCTCATCGACCCGTACAGTGAATCTACACTTACTATAGACTACCATTGACTCAAGTACAAGCACATCTTCAAATACACAATCAAAATACATGGGAGCTCCAAAAAGCAATGGCGATGGATGATTTGTCATACTTATCTGAAAAATAAAGGAGTAAGCTAAAATCCAGCAAATGGAATCTCTAAGTTTAAGGTAGGAGATCATATTACTAGCCAACCCAATACTAAGAAAGGTCATTTCAAGGCAATACAAAATAACCATGTTTGAAAAGTACATAAGCAAAGGCTCTAACTTTTCTATTATGATATGCCAATGGAAACCATTAAAAACATTACATAAGATTATTCACACATATGTAATCAAATGGCATATAAGCTCGTGATGCGCATATATCACATAGTGGGAGGAGTATCAACATTGTCACATGAATCATAGCTTCTGCCTGGTTCATTTCCAAACCACACACCTATAATAGAGGGTCCCACTTTGGCATCCCTAATTTAACTCATTTGCGGTATAGTCGATAAGTGCTAGGCAAGTGTGTATACTCAGAAACTGGATGTACTAAGTAAGTGGATTTGAGCAATATGTGGTTATACTCAGCTTATGGATATAAGTAGTAAATATAAGCAGCATGTGGTTATACTCAAAAAGGTGGATATGGTCATCATGTGTTTATAATCAACAAGTGGATATGATCAACATCTGATCATACTTAGCAAGTGAATATAAGCAATGGCTATTCAGTAGAAGGTGAATATAAGAAGTGACTGATGAATATAAGTTGAGTATAAGAAGCAACAAGTGACTATAAGGTAAATATTCCGACCAAAAAAAAAAATATAAGGTAAATATGAGCAGCAGCTCGTAAATAAAACTTACGAAAATAACATTTTCAAGCCTAGTTTCGTTATTATCACATTTTCTTCACCTTTAATGTAACGCCCTGGATTTTCGATCCTTTTTCAGATATCTAAATAGAATGGATATATTTCATTGCTCGCACTCTAGTCGGATCTCAGTCGAGATTGATCACCTCGGGATGGCTAACCAAAAGGGAATGGCGATTTAGGATTTAAAGTACGTGGACTTGACGGTCGATACGCGTATCTCCTATCCGCCGCCCGTTAGCCTGAACATTTGCTAAAGTCACGAGTTAATGAATGTGGCCACGAAACAGATTCCTGATTTAGGGCAGTCGAAGGTCTTAGGGCTTTGCAATAAGTGGAGTGAACATCGCAATGAGCTCCAGAGTGTTGAAATTGGTGTGGAGTGCCAAGAATGAGGCAACAAGAGAAAATGACCGTCTTGCCCCCGGTTCACTCTCAGTTCCTTAGAAATTAATCAGTGAGTTTTTAGAGAGTTTAGACACTAGAATTGAGATCGTCTAGTCGTCTGCTTCGTTTTAACTGCAAACTTGCAATTTCCAAAAATTTGACCAATCTGTCCCATCGCCACGTGTCATTTTCCTTCTAATATCTCTTTTGATCTTATCTATTGAAGATGACACATGTCCAATCCCTATGATGCCAATTGTCACTTCCTTGTGGTTACTTAGCCCTAATCTTGACAAGTGTCAAGCTCTCTTTGGTTAGGGCTTTGACTTTGAGGTTTAACATGATTACCTCTTGAATTATTGGCTTCTCTCTCTCTCTCTTCTTTCTTGGATTGGTTGAACACTCTCTCCACTTCTTCTCCTTCACATTTATTCCTCTCGGCCGACCTCTCTTTTCTCTCATTTTTGCTCTCGATTTCTCGCGGGTCCAGCGCGCGCCCGGAGGAAATTGACTCGTTCGAGGTCGTCCGGACTCCGAATCGCGCTCCGTTTTCGCCTGTGTACTCGTAAGACCTCAAGCTTCGATAATCTTCAACCATATCTTCGAAAAAAAAACTTCTACAGAAGTCGCAGCACTGATTCAAAGTCTGCTCTGTTTTCCCTATTTCACCGGTTTTCATTCTGTATTGGGTTCTGTTTTGTAGCCAGTTTAATGCCTCAATTTGTGGACTTTCAAGCTTGTTTTGGTGAGTAAACTTACCTAATAAGTTGTAGAGTAAGTGAGGGTGATTAGTTGGGTTATTAGTTTGCCAAATGACAGAAATTCTTGGTAGTTATTGGGCTAAAAATCTGACTGTTTAGTACCAGTTTTGCTGAGTTCTGTTGCTGTGTTGATGCGCGTATTCAGTGTCAAGTTTAAGCTTATTTGTACGGTCATTATGTGGGTAGTTGATGACTAGTTAGAAAGGAGAGACTGCCCAAAATTTCGGTGATAAATGGGGCATAAAAACTGATTCTGTTTCAAATGTAGTCTGCTGGGAATTTCTACTTATAAAATTGCTATTCTGCTGTGGCTAATTGGGGACGGAAACATGAGTATACTGAGGTGCACAAGGTGACCGAATAGACTATGGTGCATGTGGGGGACCTAGACGAATTATTGTAGACTAAAGTTTAGAAATATGGGATTCCTCAGCACTAATACTTTCAATCTGTACTTCAATCGTGTACATACGCACATATCATGAACTATTTGTGATTGGTTCGACGTGAATTAGAGATTGAAATTTCTCCGTATCAAAGCGGGTGTCCACGGGTGTTAGTAAGTTATGAGAACAACGTTGGGTTTGCTGGATTGTTTAGTGATACATTGTCGATTGTTTATGACTGATTTGCCAATAGTTGGGGATTACCTGACAAATAACTATCGCACTTGAAAATATGCATTTGAAAACACTAAATGAGTATGTTGGGTTGTCTAGTGCGATATATGAGGTTGGCAATTCGTTCAAGTTGAGGTCAAGTTTGTGCTCGGCGACGGAATCGACGCGAGAATTGGATGGAGTGACAAGGGTGAGAATGGCTCGACCGATGAGATCAGTACGAGAACGGGCGGTGCGTGTCGTAGTTCCGGCTTGAGCATCTTCGCTTGCCGAGGGCGCCTGAGCAGTGCAAGGCATGGGGCAGCTGGAGAGATAAGGTGCCAGTCTGTGAACGCTTTATGCGTGGGCTCGAGGCACGGCCTGTGACGCTTTATGCGTGGGCGTGAGAACTATTGAGACAAGAGTGAATTATTTTAACTCTGAGATAGCATACTATGCGTGTAGTGAGCTTAGATTCGATATTGAACTGCGTGAGTCGATGTCTATAATGAATGAGTTTGTGTAATATGAGCTATCTATTCGTGTTGTGCTTGTTTGGTCTTATTCACATACGCACGACTCTCTGTTTTATCGGTATGTTTACTCGTTGAGTCATTAGACTCACTTGCAGCTGATCGCCTTTCAGATCCACGGCCTTAGCAATGGAGAATTTGGGAGTGCTTTTTGGTGTATCAGAAGAGATAAAGAGATGGGAGTCTACTTATCGGGCATCTGATAACACTGTATATAAGCGTGTGGAGTGTAAAGTCTGGGTAGATGAGGGTGGAGAGTACTTAGTGCCTCTGAAGTTTGAGGCCTGGTTCCATAGGCGAGGACTAGTTTTTAGAGGACCTATTACTGGTATGGATATGGATGTAAAGCTGGAGGATGAGGATGGGTTATTCACTCCAGTGACCTTTGGCGGAGAGGTCATCGACCCGGAGCCCATGCAGGAGGGACCCTGCTGAGTATTGGCCGATGGAGATTGACGGACATAAGGAGGACCCTTATGATATGGAGCAGCTGGCTGCTGAGCTCGAGTTTGTGGAACCTGAAGAGTCTGACCCTGAGGAGCTGCCGTCTTCGGAGGATAGCGGAGCTGAGTCGGACTAGGATTGGGAGTTAGTTGTTAGTTTTTGGGGGTATGGCACTTGAGCACCATTTTTTAGTGTGCCACTGTCAGGGCTGTTTCTCTTTGGTAGCCAGTTCTATAGGTTTTGGCCATATGTGTATATCTATGTAAATGTGTGCGAGTATTGCATATAATAGTCATGTATTATAAACATGTTGTGAGTTTAAACTTTGAATTGGCTACTGCCAGCTATCTACCTGCATGTTTGTTTGTCGGGAGTTGAGTAGACACTTTCGCTTGCGTTTCGTTAAGCCGTCGTCTGGCCGATGGAACCCTTGGTTCAATCATTTCATTTTCTCGATACAGACCAACCATCGATCAATCACACCATCCATATGCACATTAGACCCAGAACTCATTAGGCAAAATTTTCAATCCCCGGAACTCATCAAGCAAAGAATTTCAATCACGTGCATGCTTTGACACTCACATGCAATGCAACTCATACTACAACTCAACCACTTAGAGTCATGGAATCTCACTTTTTTAGGCCTTTCTAATAGGCAAAACCAAACCCACTCCCGAACGTCACACATGACATGGTCAGAAGGCCGAACACCCACACACGTCATACACATACACGGCCATAGGGCTAAATACCTATTCTCGAAGCAATGATTCTTCCTAATACAACGAGGACATGCAAAACAACTCGTCCAAAGGGTTAGCTCATCTAGGACCAAACGACACAAGCTCAGGCAACAGTATTCGACAGACAACTGAGATTCTCACCCATCATTTCAACATCCATCAGAGCAAACAAGTCGAGGGCACTAAATCGGCAAACTAATAAGTAATCTAGTGAAAGGCTTAGAGGTTCTACTTGCCTTCAGTCCTAAGCGAAGTGAATCCGATGTTGAATAGCTCGCTGCCAACAAAGCCGCGGATTCCTTTCTCCTTCCCTAGCTATATGGCTTAAGCAACCATCCATAGTCAAACCTTAATTTACCTTAGATTAACATTAAATACAATGATCAGACTATAGAATTAGCTTACCCAAGATCCGTAGACACTAAATCAAGCTATGGATTGGATATATAAACCCATCTTCTTCGACATGCAAACCGAACTTCACTTTCTCATACCCATTTTCGAAGCTACTGATTCACATCACAACGAATGTTAATTGAGTTGTTTAGAGGTAAGGTTGAATGAACACTTGCCTTAAGATCATGCCTAGAAAAAACAAGAGTCGATTCACCACCGAAACAAACTCAACCTCCTTCTTTCGTGGTTGAAGTCGTACAACCGAACAGGTGAGAAAAAGTGGGCGAGTGGCTGATCTGAGATGACATACGGGCTGTGGTCGTGATCTTGGCGGCTCAAGCAGTGGCATCGGGCTATAGAGGAGGTGCGAACTAGGTGGAGTCACCAAGGGGAGAGGGAGAAAGAACTTGGTTTCGAGGGGAAGTGTCGTGCGTAAGAAGGGGGGTGAGAAAATGAGAGAAGAGAAAGAGAATGTTTGTGGGGGGGGGGGGAGAAGGGGGTTCTTTTATAGTGAGGGGAAGGGAAGTGAGGCAGTAGAAAGAGAGGCTGAATCGATTTT